>JAZDVW010000522.1:0-258838 GCA_037367395.1 Lithobates pipiens | reverse complement strand
AAGTGGGTCCTAGGGGTGTGTTGTGAACTGTGGGGGGCGTGGCTGTGTTGTGCACATCACTGATCTCTGCTCCAATCACAGGGAGCAGAGATCAGTGTCGCTTGTTGCTATGCAGAATGGGGAGATGCTTGTTTACATCGGCATCTCCCCGTTCTTCCCCTCCGTGAGATGATTGCGGCGATTGAGTCCGCTGCCACTTAAAGGGCAACATACAGGTGTGTGATTCTGCCTGTATGTGCCCTTCTGCTGATGTATATCGGTGTGAGGTGGTCAGGAAGCTGTTAACCACTTGCCAACCAGCCGCCCGCAGCTCACCCCCAGAGCTGATGTGAGTGTCCAGCGGTCTTGACCACCGCGCTCCCAAGATCACTCGTGAAACGGCGAGACTCAGAATCTGGTTCTCTGAGGGGAGAAGTGACTGTCTGTCCATGCAAAGTATGAACAGTGATCTATCATTTCCCATAGTCAGTCCTCCCTCCCCTCCCCCTCCCTCAATTAGAACACACTAGGGAACACAACACCTTCCCTGCCAGTGACATTTACAGTAATCTGCATCTTTTTATGGCATTGATCGCTGTATTAATACCAATGGTCCCTAATCAAATGTGTCTGCCCCAATGTCGCAGTCACAATAAAGTCTCAGATCACCACTATTGCTAGTAAAAAAAAAAAAATAATAAAAATACCATAAATCCATTCTTTATGTTGTAGATGCTATAACTTTTGTGGAAACTTTATTTTTTTATATTGCACAAAATAAAAACCAGAGGTGATCAAATACCACCAAAAGAGAACTCTATTTGTGGGAAAATAAGGACTTAAATTTTGTTTGGGTGTAAAGTCGCACGACCGCGCAATTGTCAGTTAAAGCAAAGCAGTGCCAAATCACAAACTGCTCTGGTCAGGAAAGGGGGGGTAAAAACTTCCGGGGCTGAAGCAGTTAAAGTGAAAACATAAAAATGCCCTTTTCCCTGTGAGCTGCCTTTATTATGCTCAACATCTGGAGATCCAGTGTGTGTGATGAGGTCACAATGTAGAGCACTGAGAACAAGATGGGAGATTTGTTGGATACATTCTGGTGTGACTTTGGATAGAAGTAACGGGTGTGTAAAAATTGGTGTTTGGGTGTCGGTGGCGCCTTCCCACCATAACCCTATAGAGGAAATCCTGATGAAAGCGAGAATTGGCCTTCCTGTAATTGTAATGATCTCCTCCTGTCAGACGGGTGCTGAGAAATTGGGCTTTGGGTGTTAATTGTGCCCATGAAACCTTCACCAAAAACCTCCACCCCCCCCCCCCCCCGCCCCCTTTTTTTTTTTTCTAGCAACCGGCTCTGTTTACATCACATGATGGCTGTGATTGGACATGGTCATCATGTGATCAGTAGAGTCTATCACAGAGCCCTCCAGCCAATTGGAGATGCGCCATGTCCAGGTGACACGTGCACATCGGGGTATGCTTGCGTGCGATTTCCCCTCCTTCTGAAGGACGTTCCCGAACATCCACTCAGGATATACATTGGTGGGTGGGAAGTGGTTAAAGGAATATTTTCATTTTTATTGCCCTTTAAGCATTAAAAAAATCACTCCTCCTGAAAATGGGCCATAAAGTTTTCCTTGATCCATGCCCCCTGGGGCAGGACTCGGGTCCCCAAACACTTTTTATGACCATTTCCATAGAAGCCTTTAAAATGATGACTTTTGGTTTCTCATGTTGGTGCCCCATAGACTTTACCGGAGTTCCGGTGGCTTTTGAATTTGCCCTGATCTTCTGCTCGGGCCGAACCGTTCCCCATCCCCCACCTTCTACCTTCCTTTCCATGAAGCTCCTGATAACGGATTTGTTATTCCCACCGACTTGTAGAGATGAAATGAGTGGAGCAAAAATCAATGTGTGATGTGTGAGATCTCCTCCGGGGTCACAAGAACTTCTCATTCATTCTGGGAAAATGTGTCCTTTTGGTTTGTATCACCAGACTGTTCCTGAACATCACAATGTGTCTTTTGTGTCTTCACAGGGAAATCTTCATCTTCTAGATGGGTAAGTAAAGGGATTTTCACTCATTTTTACTTGGTCCTTTTTCTACAGAAGAACAAAAAATGAGACATTGGGAGGTGCCGGCAACATAAATCTGCCATCCTGGATTTCAGATCTCTTGTCATCAGAACTTTTATTTTATACTTTTTATTTTCTGAAGAATTGTAACCCTCCTGTAATTGCGGTCTTGGGATCTGGAGGGGGACTCCGTGCCATGGTTGGCTTTCTGGGAACTATTTCGAAGCTGTCTGAACTCAACCTTTTGGGTACCGTGACCTACATCAGTGCGATATCTGGAGCAACCTGGTATATTTATATTCTAACAATTTGTATAGCAATTTATTGAAAGTAAATTTCTATTGTAGGTATTTTTAACCACGTCACACCCAGGGAAATTAAAAAAAAAAAAACTTTACATTATTATTTTTTTTTTATTTACATAGAAAATTTAACGCTAAGCCTTGGAAGGTTTTATCCCCTTCATTACCAGGCTATTCACCCCCCCCCCCCCCGCTCTATCTCAAGGGGACTAGGAAACCTACTATGTGATGACATAGGGCCTTTCTGGAGACATGACGGGTCTATTAGACCTATTGTGTCTCCCCTGCTGCTAATCCAGCACAGACCATGCTTGATTAACTGCTTCTCCAGCTACAGTGACCAGGGAGGGACAGCTCTAGATTTCATTACTTCTTGGTTGCTTTCAACTTACTTTTTTTTGTTTGTATTCATGGAGTTTTTATAGGAAAAGGGGAGCAAGGAAATAAGGTGTAGATTAAGATTGGTAGGGTCCAGGAAAGGCTTTAAGTATGTGGGTGACTAGAGAATGTTTTAGCAAGTTTGGGAAGATGCCAGAAAAGTGGGAGATTGAAGCTGTGTAGGATAGAATTGGAGGGTGACCATATTATTCGTGAGGGTCCAGAGGAGAGGTGGTTTGGGTGTTGAGAAATCAGTAGCAGTATATAAAGCTTACATAAGCAGCTTAATTATGTAACGTCTAAAGAATTGTGGCTCAATATGTCTGGGCCACCTTTCCTGTGTAATGCATCATGAAAGCAGATGGCATAACTAATGAGAAATGTATACCTCTGTATTAACCACGCCCACCTTCCGTATGATTGGTTAATAATGTATATAAGTTGTATACCAGCCAAGAATTAAATCCAATAGCTTGGAACATAAACTCTGCATCTTTGTGTTCACCAAGAAGCTATCTCCTCAGTACTGAGAGGGTCTTGTGAGTGTGGTAATTGCTGTGATTATACCTAGCTGGTCTTGTCTGGTAAATGGAAATACCATTTGCTTCTCCTCGTAGGGTTGTTTAAGGGGAATGTTGATTTATACCTGTTGACATGAGTGTGGGGGAGAGACTGGTAAAGTGGTGGTTTCATCAAAAAAGTTTTTATTTTTTCTACTTGAATTGATTGATCTCCTGGGCAGTTAGTGGGTGGTAGAGAAGAGTTGACATGGACTGGATGATAAGGTGTTAATGATATAAAATGGGTCTGCTTGGGGAGGAGACAGGAATTGCATTTTTGGAGGGCAGATTTTAATTGGGTGAAGTCCTTGAGACATAGTCACATTGAGCATCGGTGGAATAAGACCTTTTTTTTTTTTTTTTTTTTTTTGGAGACTTCTGGTGTCATCTGTTTGCCAGGGTTGTAGGGGGTCGGGACCTGATTCAGTGTATAGTGAGGAGGGTAAGCTTGTCCAGGGCAGAAGATAAGTATCTATTGTAGATGGCTAGATTGGGGTAGGACAGGTGGTCAGAAGTGATGACGTTGCGTCTATTTTTGAGTTATTGTTGGGCAATTGGAGGCAAAGGTAGTGAATGACAGGGAGGGATTAAAACTAATAAGGTGGTGATCAGAGCGAGGGAAAGGATTGTTGGAGAGGTTGTACATGGGCAGGAGAATACAAGGCCAAGGGTGTTGCCATCAGTGAGTAGAAGCCTGTACCCATTGCTTCAGGTCAAATGAAGAGTTTAGTCTAGGAAGCTTAAAGTAGGAAGTAGCTGTGTTCATATGAACAGGGATGTTGAAGTTGCTGAGGAGGATTGTGGGAATTTCATATGAGAAAGTGGGGTGGCCAGGCAGAAAAATTGCCAAGGAGAGTTAATAATGGTCCAGGGGGTTGGTAGATCAGAGCACTTAAGGAAATTGGGGAGCATAGGCATGTACAGTGAGTTTCAAATGAGGGATAGTGAGGGTGGGGAGTACTTGGTGCTCTGTGGTTATAGGAGGAATTCCATTCCACCTCCCTTGCATCCCCCCTAGGTCTAGGAGAGAGTCCAGTGAAGGCCACCATGGGGGAGAGGGAAACGGTGTTGGCTTTATGAAGCCAATTTTCGAATACAAGTACATTTAAAGGAGTTGGTGACAGTGTGTGTGTTTTGCATGTGGAAATTGGGAGGAAGTGATGTGTACAGTAATAAACAGAGGGAAGAGAACAGGGTGATATGTACAGGTTGAGGGGTGAAGGAAAGTGAGTTTAAGAGGGGCTGCAATTGTGAAAAACGAGTGGTGGAGAGTGCATGTTTTCAGAGGAGCTCTGAATGGGAAACGAGGTCACCTGCAGTCTGCTGATTTGTAAAGTAGTTTGCTGTCAATTTTTGTGCAAAGAGTGGAAGTGTCACCTAATTAAAGAAATCCCACTTTATTGGAAGAACCCCGGCATGCTTCTCCCTGGTCTGTCCTCCAAAAGGTGCTCTTGTTTAATACTATAGTGGGTGTGGATGGGATTTGCCAATCAGGAGATATTATTCGGTACACAACTAGCACAGCAAAAATTTCACACCACAATCCAACTACAACAGGGCCAGGGGGTAGGATTGTGAAGATACAGCAGCCCATAACTTGGGTAATCCAGTTTAAAACTAAACAAACTTCAAAATGTGACCAGGTCTATAGATATGAAACAGCAGTAACACAAATTCAAAGTTCACCAAAGAGACATTTGAGCAGTCAGTCTATGTTCAGTTTAAGGTGGATGGGAATAGCGGGAATATAAATGCAGGTTTATAAATGAGAAATGGTGATCAAGAGCAGAAGTGTCACTTAAAGAACCCCGGTTTGTTGGGAGAACCCCAGCATGCGTCTCCCTGGCCTGGCTTGCAGGGGAGATCTGGGAATAGATGTTTCTCAATCTCTTCCTGCTTAATAGATGGAGACATTTTCAGCAGTCTGGGGCTCCCTAAAGGAATGGGATAGCTGGAGAACCACTGCAGGTGGCAGTGAAGAGGGGGGTGGGGCTACTGTAAAGGCGATTGGGAGGAAGAAAAGCCATCTGGATCACTGTTGTAAAATGGCTGAGAACTGGATGAAAAATAACCCCAAACTCATGGTTGGCAGATTCAGCCATGAGCTTGCTGTAACTGAGAGACTAGGATGTCAGTTGGTTAACCACTTCCCAACTAGCCACTGCATTTATACTGTGGCAATTGGCTCCCCTGGGTGAGCTGTCATTGCTGTACATCAACTCTTTAAGATACATTAGCAGGCGCGTGTCCCCCGGAGCCGATACGCGGGTGCAATGATAATCTGGATCTGTGTAAACACAGAAATCCCAGTTCTGTCAGATCGTGTGTTCCTACTAGGTAGGAACACAATCTCTCTCCTCTAGTCTGCCACATTCCCTCCCCGCAGTTAGAAACACACATAGGGAACATTTAATCCCTGCCAGTGACACAGTAATCTCTGGAGGGTTTTTTTTTTTTTTTTGGTTGAAAAAATGTCACGTCCATTGTAATGTTGCAGTCCTACTAAAAATCACAGATCACCACCATTACTAGTGTAAAAAAACACTAAAAATGCCATATCTTCCCCCATTTTGTAGACGCTATAACTTTTGTGCAAACCAATCAACTTATGTATGCCACCAAAAGAGACCTTTATTTGTGGGAAAACCAAGGACATCAATTTTGTTTTGGTACAGGGTCCCAAGACTGCAATTTCCGGTTAAATTGGCGCAGTGCCGTATTGCAAAAAAGGCGGAAAATCCTTCCGGGTTGAAGTGGTTAAACAAATGGGGTGGAGATTTCAGACAAAGGAAGAATGTTGCATGAATAACTTGCCTAACTTACTACTTTAATGTTCCAGGTGTATGTCCTCTCTGTATGCTAAAAGTAACTGGTCGGACTTCTCATACATGAAAGATCTGGAGATTTGGTTATGTGAGCGAATCAAATTGGAAACTGACCGGGATTGGACAAAGCCATGGGAGAAGATCAAAGAGAAATTTCTTGGCGACTCGTACTCTCTGACAGATCTTTGGGCCTATACATTCGTGTTCTTCGTCCTGAATAAAGTACGTACATGCCAGGTCCTGGCCAAGTTTTTAAACCAAGGAGAACCTTTAGCTCTGAAGTTGACTTCATCTTCTTGAATAATGGAGGCATCAGTCTTTATTTTTCTGTTCATCAATATCAGACTCTTTGTCTGCATCCCAACTTCCTCTCAAATGTTCTCAGTACCGGCAATCTGAGGCATGTGTGAGGACTCGGGATGAGCCAAACTGCCCCCAATGATGAGCCTTGGGGTACCCTAAAACAACTTTCACTATTACACTTTTTTTATTTATTTTAATTTTTTTTCCTCTGCAGATTGATGAAGAAAAGCTGTCCAGTCACAAAGAGATTTGCGATATCGGTGAAGACCCGTATCCCATCTACTGTGCTGTGAGAATGCATAAAATGCTTGAAAACAGAACAGGTACATTTACTAGAATGGCCTTTTATTCCTCACCATATTATTCCTATAAAGGAAGAATACTAAAAATGAAAATTGGGGCTTGGGCTGCCCATTATCCATATACTATTTTACTACATAATTTACAAGCCTCTTCCCTGGGGGGCTGATGCCATCCAGATTAAGCCCTGCCGATCAGACACTAAGTGGATGTAGAGAGAGCTGCTTATCAAGCTAGTGGAGCACTAAAGCTGCCCATACACTAGTACATTTCCCAATAACCTTTCCTTTATAAATACTCCACAGTACATCCCATCAGTTGACAAGTCATTCAAAATTGTTTTTCATACACTTCTTGTTCTTCTTGTTCTTCTTGTTCCCATCTCCTGCAATGGACCAGCTCTTGGTGTGCCCTTCCATCTCTCCCTGGTATGCTTCTGAGTAACGGGCAAGACCAGCCCTGTGGGAGCTGCACCTGACGGGGATTGAATCACCGGGTGACTGAACTAGTGGAGCTTGGAGTGGTGCTACACGTTTGGGTGCAGATAGTAAAAATCCTCTTCAGAAATATTTACTTCTTTCTGCCCAGTCCCTTTAGTAGTCTCTGTATGCCTGGGGAAGGATCAGCCCATATAACTATGCATGGCTGTCAAACTGCTCATGTGATAAAAAGCCGGTCTTGTGGACACCCGATCATTTGTACGGAGTGAGAGCCGTCTATGACACCCTAGTTAAGGTTCTGGAATGTGCAGTGAGCATGTTCTCTACACAGAAAGCGGCATGTGGGCATTAAAGTCTTCCCACTTTGCTGCCGCACACATGCGTTATTTTGGGTGGCAACAAACGAGTGGGGGTTCAATTTTGGAATAAATGGAATTTCTGGAGTGAAAACCATTTACTGATTGAAATGTGTTCATTGGAGAGAATTTCCATCCTGTTTGACTTTTCTCATTACTGAATCAAATAACTTCAACTTGACACCACCAATCCTTAAATGTGTTATCACAATTTTTGAAACCAAATCCCTCCTAGTGGATGGCCAGCCTTACAATTCTTGCTATTCTCCATTCCCATTTTATTTTCTCCTTGATGAATCTTGTCAGGTAACTGTTTGCAATGAAGAGGAAATAGAGATGACTCTTCATTGTGTATAGGACACATCATTATCTGGCTGGATAATAACTGGAGGAAAATCTCATTTCAGACGCTTGGTTTGAGTTCACTCCACACAAGTCCGGATTTCCTGCTTATGATCGCTATATAAAGACTGAGCATCTGGGATGTACGTTTAGCGAAGGCCGTATATTGAAGGAGCTGCCTGAACATGACTTGACTTATCTTCAAGGTGAGACAAATCAAAAACTGGTTACATCTTACTTGTGCTATTTTATCTTGTCATCAAATGTGCTTTCCCCAGTTGTCGTCCAGTACAACCCATGAGAGATGGAGTTCCTCTCATAGACCCAGGAAACACATTGCCACAGTTCAAAAGGCCGTCCTTCAGGTACCTGGCCAGTTATTTGTTTCCTCCATCGGAACATGTTGCCAGGAACCAAAAGGACTAGATCTGAGGGGCCACCTGAAGGAAATGAAGCAGCGCAGGGGGGATGGGTCCTATCCAACAGCTTCATTCTAGTCCGCACCTTTTTTTAAATGTGGCTTGGGTACCATCACACATTCCCTTCATCTTTCCAGTGTGTTGTGTCAGGGTGAGCAGTGTTTTTTTTTCTTTTTTCTCTTCAATGGCCCTGGGGGTCGGAGACTCTATTGCATGACTTCCAGGGGAACCACATCGCTGTGTACCAAGACTTCTTTCTCTGGAGGTACAAAGAGGAAGGCCCACGCTGTGCCTGTGAGCTCCGGACCAGCAGCGGGATCCCAAACTCGAGGTGGACCATGAAGGCTAATCCCTAAGACATTCTGGTGGAGGCAGGCATAAGCCAAACCCAGGTAGGCTGCTAGGCAAGCCATTACTCTGGTGGTTAATGGGGTTGGTGGTGATGGTAAGGCTGGGACCTGTAGTACTCCATGGTAGTGGTTACCTTGCAGTCCAGGAGATTTTACGGTGGTGATGCAGTATGGGTATCTTTTAGAAGGGATCCAGTTTAGATACTAAGAATGCCTATTCTTTATTTCAGGATAAGGAGGCCCCAAGGGAAGACTAATCAGGCCGCAAAAAGTGCCCTAATTGTGGAAATTGTCCTCAGGCTCTAGCAAAGCCCTATGCAAACAGTGTATTGCTGGCATTCTTAAAACAGAGGCAGACTCCTCCTTGGTTCCTTTAAAAGTTGATGCCATCTCTTTAAATCTATCTGGGATTTAATTACAGATGTAGACACAGCTGCTTCCACCAGTCTGGCGACTACAATGTCCTCCTCACCATGCCTTACAACACCCAGCTCTGGGGAGCCCCGTATAGTCGGGGAGCATAGCCCCGCGTTAGTCATCTGATGTAGATTCCGACAAGGATGAGGATCAGGCTGTAGCTAACAAAGGCGCAAGATATAAGCTATCTCTGGAGGAAGTAGAGGAGCTATTGAGCGCCATTTATTATACGCTGGAAATTGATGAGGAAGAGACTCTCAACCAGACATTATCAAATGTATGAGTCTCTGTGGGAAAAAGGGTAAGGCTTTTTTTCAATACACAAGGTGCTCTTTAACCTGGTCCTTAACCGATTGAGATCCACGCTATAGCCGAATGACTGCTACAGCATGGACCTGCTTTGCTGGGACAATGTCAATAGAGCACGAGCGGCCTGCACGCCCCCTGAGGGGCACGCACTCTGATCAGCAAGTCTGAGACTTGCCTGATCACAGATTGGAGCAAGGGCTCGATCCCGACCCCCCCCCCCCCCCCCCCCCCTTACCACGTGATCAGCTGTCAACCGATGACAGCTGATCATGTGATCACAACAGAGCCGGTAATCGGCTATTTTTCCTCCTCGCGCTGAAAGCCGATCACCGGCGGCCGTGAGAGGGACTTCAGTCTCGATCACGGCGAGCTGGGGCCAACTAATCAGTGCCCACCTACCCCCTGCCAGTGCCACCTAATTATAGGAAAAGTCCCATCAGTGCCCACAATCTGCCTCAACAGTGCCGCCCATCAGTGCCACCTAGTGCAGCCTCATCGGCGCATTTCAATGAAGGAGAAAAATTACTTGATTGCAAAACTTTATAACAAACTATTAAACATGCTTTTTTATTTTGCATCTTTTTTTGTTTTAGCAAAAAATAAAACTCCCAGCTATAAATGGCACCAAAAAAAAGCTCTATTTGTGGGAAAAAAAAATTAATTTGGGTACAGTGTTGTATGGCCACGCAATTTTCATTCAAAGTGCATCAGCGCTGAAAGCTGTAAATTGGTCTGGGCAGGAGGGGGGTTTAAGTGCCCAGTAAGCAAGTGGTTAAGGAATGGTCTGAGCCAGGTAAGTCTTTCCCAATTGTCCAGGTTCCATCTAAAGGCCCTTCAGAGGTTCTTGTTAGAACACTTAAAAGGTAGGGATCTGGAAGAGGCCTCGATCCCTGAGAAAGTAAAGTGCTCCCTCTGGTGGTGGAAGGATGCGGAGAACTTGAACAAGGGGGTTCTCTGGGTCTTGCCTATCACATCCACACTGACCAGATGCGAGTGGTTGGGGCTGGGGAGCCCAACTCTAACTGGGCCCAGGGCAGGTGGACTCTGGAAGAGAAGCATTTCTCTTCCAATTGGAAGGAGCTAAAAGCAAACCTTTAGAGCTATACTAGCTTTTCAGACCACGATGCAGGGTCACCATCTACAAGTCCACTCGGACAATGATGGCTGTAGCTTATATAAACAGGGAGGTACCAGAAGTCCTCGTTTAATGTCTGTGGCCAGGCACATTTTTCAGTGGGCAGAATGCAATCTAAGGTCCATTTCTGCAATACACTTGAAAGGGGAACTGAACAACTATGCTGACTTGAGTCAACGAGTTTCGAATCAAGAATGGTCTCTAGATCCAGAAGTGTTCAATCTCATAGCAGCTCACTGGGGAAGGCCAGTAGTGGATGTTTTTGCAAACGGAGAATGCAAAAGTTCCCGCTTTTTGCTCGATGCCCAGGGGATGTCGCCTTGGCAGTAGATGCCTTACAGACTCCATGGACTTTCAGCTTGGCTTATGCGTTTCCTCCACTGCACCTCATCCCAAGGGTTCTAGTGACATTTCTTGGGTAGGAAACATGTCTAATTCTAGTGGCACTGTTTTGGCCCTAAAGACCATGGTTCACAACATTGCTGCGACAGATCAACCTCCCCTGAGACTTCTCTACAGACGGGACCTCCTGTCAGTGACCTCCTTTTTCATCCACAAGTAACCATGCTGGAACTCTCAGCATGGTTACTGAGGAAGACCTTTTGAGAAGTAAGGGTCTGACAGTGTAATTTGGACCTTAAGACAGAGTAGGAAACCAACCACCAGAGCTATTTATAGAAAAATCAGGAGAAAATTTAATAGCTGGCTGGATAGCCGTGGGGAGAAATATGGATACAGCTAATGGCCTTCAGTTTTTACAGGAGGGGATAGACAAAGGACTAACTCCTAGTACTATTAAGGTTCAGATAGCTGCCCTAAGCATGTACCTAGAGAAAAGGATTCAGGATGATCCTTTCATCTCTAGGTTCTGTTGAGCGATCTCTAGATGTAAACCAGTCAGTCAGCAAAGCTCCATCTTGGGATCTAACTGTTGTACTGAAGGCTTTCTTGGGGTCACCATTTGAACCTATATCAGAGGCCTCTAAGACTGATTACATTCAAGACGGTACTTCTGGCAATCTCTTCAGCCCGTAGGGTTGGTGAGATACAAGCCTTTTCCTTCAAAGAGCCTTTCTTTCAGATTTTATAAGAGTCATTCTAAAGACAGACCCTGGGTTCTTACCAAAAGTAGCATCTAGTTTCCATAGGTCACAGGATATTCTTTCTCATTTGATGCATTCTGGCAGAATGAAGGAACAATTTAATTAGATTTAAGGTGCTGTATTTTATAATATCTTTAGGTAACCATACCATTCAAAATCTGATTCTTTGTTCTTTCCGATCAATGTAAGGGACAGAAGGCTTCAAAGGTCACCATGGCTAGGTGGATAAGGCTAGCTATAACAGAGGGTGATAGAGTAATGAACAAAGATCCTCCTGGGGGTATTGGAGCTCATTCCACAAGGGCATTGGTGGCATCCTGGAGCAAATATGTAAAGCAGCCACATGGTCAAGCTTCTCCACCTTTACAAGACATTATCAACCGGACTTAATGTCCAGTCAGGATCAGGCTTTTGGGAAGAAAGTCGTCCAAGCCGTCTACTCCTACTACTCCGGTGAGTGCTTGGAGATCCTCTGAAGGGCTGTCCTGGAAGACCATTGGGGAATCTGGAGTTGGTACTTACCGGTAACTCCTTTTCCAGTGGTCTTCAAGGACAGCACGATCCCACCCTTTCTTCTATAATGTTGATATAACGTTATTACTTGTTGTGGTTGTTACAGTTCCATCCTCTGGTTCTTGGTAAATGACTGGCCAGGGACCTGAAGGACCACCTTTTGAAATGGCAATGTTTCCTGGGTCGATGGGAGGGACTCCATCTCTCAAGGACTGTCCTGGAAGACCACTGGAAAGGGAATTACCAGTAAGTACTAACTCCCATTTTCTTTTGTTATGATTTTGCATAGGAAAATATAAAATGTATGTGTAGCTGCAGCTCCTGAAGCGCATGTGTTTTTGAAGGTGGGGGGGAGTTAAACTTTGCCTAAACTGCTGTTTGGTTTAGGTATAATTGTCTAAATTGGACTTCGGAATCGGTCTGACTGGACTGAGATGTTCAGCCTGGCCATAGGGGGCACTGTCTCCTGTGGCAGGCGTGGAACTATGGTCTGGTGAGGTGCTTAAGTTACACTTTTTTTGGAGCCAGGTCAGTGGGAGTGGCCCTCTCGCTGTGCCCTCTGGGAGAGGGTATTTAAGATGCAGATGTCACATGGTTGAGGGTTTCGGGCTAGTATGATGTGCTGACTTCATGGCCCTGGTCTTCCTGACCAGCCCCCAGGAAGGCTATGGCCTGGGGTGTGGATCCACCCGACTTTAATGTCTTGGGGCTGGCTAGCCCCAGGCAAGGAAACTAAATAAGGATTCTGAGGTGGTTGGGTGCTGTCTCCAATTCGGGAGAGATCTAGTTTACTTCAAGCATTCCAGGGGAGGACTCTTTAGAACAGGGATATGCAATTAGCGGACCTCTAGCTGTTGCAAAACTACAAGTCCCGTCATGCTTGTGGCTGTCGGTGTTGCTATGCCTCATGGGACTTGTAGTAATGCAACAGCTGAAGGTCCGCTAATTGCATATCCCTGCTTAAGAACACCACGTATGGGTTGGTTTTCTTAACAAGAGCCTGGAAGGGCTGAAGTAACCGAGAGAATCTGGTCTTGTGGATATCGCCAAGCAGGCTGAAAGATCCAGGTATTCTACAAGTGTTCTACAGCTTAGTTTCCCTACATGTTCTACAACAATGTCCTGTGACATAGGCTTATTCCTGAGCAAGCACCTTGATGGCTTCTAGGCCTTGTGAGAGGGACTGTCCAACCTGAGTGATCATCCAGCTGCGAATGGCTATTCTCTGGATGCAGTCAAAGCAAAGTTCTCCAACGTTTTTGGCTTTTGACACTAATTTCCTGAACTTCCTTCCCAACCCTCTGATCCCAAGTTTCAAGACTTGTTGTTCAATTGACTGTAAAGAAATACTGCGCTATAGAAAAGTGAACCATGTTGCAAAAAGCCTCTACATATGAATGTGACAAAAAGGAAAACTTGCAGCTAATGTGAAATAAAGCAGTGATATATTCAATATAAATAAGTCCACTAGAAGTCCATCTAGAGGGATAATAAGGCCACCATGGATCCGACTTCAACCTTAAACAAGGGGAAATGACAGCAAACTGTAATTCAGGCGGTAATGGCATCCACAAAGGTAGATATAATTAAATATTCTTACCAGAGTTGGTGGACCTGTGACAAGGACACCAGATCAAACATTCATAGAATGAGAAGCCACCAACATCGATTGCTGTATGTTGTCTGGAAACTTAGAGGCCAGAACCCGGGTGACGAGGAGGTCCAATATTGATATAGCTCTCAAAATGGTCAATGGTGTAGGTCAAAAAGATATTATGGCTTTATTTGCATAAAATAACAGAAATTTAACAAAATTGCAGCAACAAGAGGTAATAAAAAATACATAAAAATTGTGATCACAATTTTTGAAAGTAATATGGGGAGCGGAAAAAATCTTCTCCCCAGCCACTCCCTCCCAGAGATTGGTAGTGGTCAGAGATATCTATATATCTATATAACCCATTGACCCCCCCCCCCCCCCCCCCTCTCACTATTTCTGGAATTTTTCCAGAGGCAGGCAGGAGTAATCGGCCACCAGGCTTAGGAATAGACCAGACCAGATCTGAAGAATTGCTTCTCAACTGAGTACATTTATCCAGCCTTTGGCACGGTGCTACAGATCTATACATATACAATGACTTTATCAAATGACCACCGGAGATCTATGTCCTTGCCAGTTGGAGAGAAAACCCATAATTAAATATGAATGTGTACGGCTATGGAACTAACAAATACTAAAAGGTCATTTACAATTCATAACTGAGGCGCTTTTTTTTTTTTTCTGCAGGATTGTGGGGCAGTGCACCCGGCGCTGATTGGGCTTGGTTGGCCATTCGTGGTAGGTGATCAAGGATTCCCAGCTTAACATACCTCCCCACCAATTAATGTAACAATTAGGAAAACCAAATGTAGTGCAGTGTCCCACATACTATTCCCTGTTTAGTGCATGGCAGACAGACAGTATTCTCAGCATTTCAAGCAACAACCAAACAGATTGTGTGTGTGTGTGTGTGTCAACACAAAAAATCAAATTCCTGGTCTAATCAGTTGTCACAAAAAAAGCATTGGGGGGGAGGGTAAATTACTGGGGAACGTACCAGTGCAGAAACAAGTTGAATGCATTCAATTTGTCAGAACCAGTTTCTTTTTTTTTTTTTTTTTTTTTTTTTTTTGTATGTCTTAAACGGGTAAAACGAGTTTAGGCATCCCGTCCCCTGATGGCACCAGAGCTCTGTCTATTGGCTTCATTATACATGGACTCTATAAGCCTCCTGGGGTATGTTTATAGGGTCCCCCAGGGGTACTGGGAGCAGGACATGTCAGATCAAATCAAAAGAACCTAAAGGGGGGGGGAGGGGGCGCCCACCCAAAAGAGACTGGCTAATATTTGTTTGCTATTTAAGATGATAAAATTGATTGTTTTACAGAAATATACAAGAAAGTGATGAAAACAATGACTGGAGGTAAGAATTCACCCACTTGGCAAATTCCTGGAATTCCTCTCCTACATGTAAAAATAATCATTTCTTTACTAGGAAAATTACTTGTAACCCCCAAACATTATTTCTTTTTTGCAGAGACCCTAGGGAATGAAATTGCAGTCATCGCAACTTTTTTAATTGTCGCTGTATTTGCACAGCAATTTTTCCAATGCTTAGTTTGGGGTGGGGGAGGGGGGGGTTTACTTGATCTGCTGTCGCTGAATGTTTAAGTAATGTACATAATTTAATTTCTAGTAATGTGTGTCTATAAATCGCCTGAAACTATCGTTGGGTTGGATGTTTCAAGCTACATTTTTATCTATTATATTGTGTTGACATTTTTGTGCTTTTATATGCATCTTTGACAGTTTGGTCCTTGTGCTCAGTGTGTGTGGAGCACACTGTCAGCAGATGAAGATTGGCTGCCCAGTGAAGCACATATGCAGTGTGGGGGTGTTGAAGCCCACCCTCTTTTACCACCACAATACTGTATTGGGTTGTGATTTAAGGGTGTGATTGGGAGGCTAAACACAGCTTGGCCATCAGTCCTAAACCTGCCCTATGGGATGTTCCAGATTACACATTTCACCCTCCCATGGGTTTAGTCATAGAGGTCCGATCCTCTATACATGGTGACTGGGCTCATGGCTGGTGTGTGGCTCCTTATCTTCCACAGTCGGTTACAATGATCTGGGGAAGCTCTGCTGGATGTGAACTCCCCAACCGTATTGGAGTCACTTGGCTGCTGTATGCCGGTGCGCTTTACTATTTTTAGGGTGACGATGCTTCTCCATCACCGCTGATTACTCTTCTGTGAAGTGTGGAGCACATCAGACTGGGGCACTGCTAAAGCTGGCTATACACTAGTAGATTTGTGACCCAATGTTCTTATGCATGTTTGCTTGAACATTCATACTAATAATTCTTTGTACATTCCATGGCTGGAGAAATCTTTTTGGAAGAACTTCAATGATGGAGGAATATTCTTAAAATGAAACATTTTGAACAAAATTCCCTTAGTGTATGGCCGGTCTGACGACTCCTTCGTACCTCCCTCTGGATCTCTTCCTCTATTCACCTACATATAAGTTGTGTCTGTATGGATGTTACTAATGCCGTTCCCTGACCTCTTTTCTCTAACAGCAAAAGATGAAGGTGTGAGATACTACGAAAGTAAGTGTGGTGTGTGTTGGGTTTTTTTTTTTTTTTTATGTAGTAATTTACTAACCTCCTTTCATAATTTAGTCAATTCTTTGACTGTCTGGTCTGATAGAGGAATTCTAGGTTTTGCTCACAGCCAACAAGAGCCAAGCCTCATCCTTGGTTCTGCTCTCAGCACCACCCCTTATAGAGAATACAGACTTGCCTGTCCTGGAATCCAGTGATGTCGGCACCCCAGCTGATGTTTCAATCGGGTGCTGCCGCCGCCATTGTGGCTTCACAGCTGGGTCTCTACTGAGCATGCATGAGGTGTGCTGTTTCCTGAATGGTGCAGCGGGGGGGAGAAAGGTGGCCGAAGTCTGTCGTAAATAGGGGAGGGCACTTGTCAAAAAGGTACCCCCCCCCCCCCCCAAAAAGTGGCACCAGTGGGGGGGGGAGAAATGGGATAAGTGCAAGTTCTACTTTCAGGTGGAACTCCATTTTTAATAAGCAAAAGCGGTGAAAAATCTCACCCATTGCTACCAACCCCCATTCCCCAGCAACAATGGACCCTCCCAGCAAAAATACTCCCGACAGCAACTATGGACTCCCTCCTCCCAGAAGCCGGCAACAATAAAGCCCTTGTCATTTCATACATTCAGTGCTGGAACTGTGTTCCCCGCATTCCTGATAAAACGGTCGGTGCAAAAAGTCTAAAAAAAAATCCCTCCCACTGCAATACTTCTCCTCTGCAATCTTGTGTCCTGCAGTAATTTCCCCCACTAGATGCCCCTAGTCTACCAGTTTGAAGCTGGGGGTGTCATTCAATCTGTGACACTGGGGGCATCCTGTGAGTGCAGGGGGTCTTGAACCCGCCCCTTCAGGGCAGAGAAAGGCGCTGTGGTTGGGTTTTTGTAAAGAATTTTATAGCTAGTTGGGTAATTTTCTGACCAAAATCAAATGGCCTCAGTGATGGTAATGAAGGATACGGTGATCTGTCATTTCAGTAATGTCATCCTGTAGCTATACTGCAATTGTAATATTACCATGATATTCCTAGTAAACATTATGGGGTCTTCATATACAAAAATTCAATGACCAAATGTGAGCCAAATCCTCACAGCTCCAATAAAACATGCCGTATTCTGTTATAGAACCATCACCTATAATCGGCGCCATCTAATGGCCAAAATTCCTTTTCTTTCCAGATTGTGATATTTAAAAACAAATGCCACATTATGGCTGATAGGATGGGGGCTTATATAACAGAATAAGTTTCATTGGCGCAGTGTGGATCTGTCGTGGACATTTTTTAGTCAGACTTTGAGGTGTTTAGTAGTAAGGCAGCAGATATTTAATTAAAAACTATTATATGACCTTTTTATAAAGCACACCTTGATCCTATCACACATGAGACACACAGATGCCTCTTATTCTTGGTGTTGGTGTTATATGCACGGCTTTCACTGATTTTGTTTCCATTCATTTTATCCAGGAACCTGGAGTTGGGTTTCTACTGGTATAAAGGAAGGTAAGGAGACTTCATCTTCTTCCATACACTGATCAGATAATGGAGGAGATAACATTATGACCACCCACCATAACCCATCCAGGTATGGACTCCACCAGATCTCTGAAGGTTTGCTGTGGTATCGCCCCAATCCATCAGTAGCAGTTCATGAAGTCCTGTGTGTTGCTAGGTGGGGCCTCCATGTATCAGATGTCATTTAAATTGAGATTTATAGAATTTGAAGGTCAATCAGTCTCAGATCTGTAAGGCTGAGATCTTCTCCTCCCCTTTTTCTGTTGGTGCCGCTGTGTGAAGGGGGGGGTTCTATCAAAGCTCAGCGGTTGGAGAGAAGATCCTGGATGGAGCTCCATGTTTAGTGTCCATTTACATTCATGGTCAGACCACGCCCCATCAATCTTCATGTGACATTTGATAAGTTTCATTATTTCAGAAATACAATTCTGCAGGAAAATGTCTGATGTTCTTCTGTACATATTATGTTTTGGGGTGATATTGATGACATCTTGTTTTACTTTATCATAGCGATCCCAGGAATTTCCTTCTGTGAATTTATACGAGGTATGTAATGCCGGCCATCCAATTTATAAGATGAGGTGATAATAATGTTCTCTTGTTCTATCCAGAAATATCACAGCAGATTCCTTAACTGGTTTAGATGTATCCATCCAACATAATGCCATGGATCAGATTTATCTCCAATCACACCCTACACTATATCTACTGCATGTAATCTCTCATATCATCTCACAAAAGTGAGTACACCCCTCACACATCTGTAAATCTTTTTCTTCTATCTCTTCATGTAACACTGAAGAAATGACACTTGTCTACAATGTAAAGTAGTGAGTGTACAGCTTGTATAACAGTGTAAATTTCCTGTTCACCCCCCCAACTCAACACAGCCATTTAATGTCTAAGCTTCTGGCAACAAAAGTGAGTACACCCCTAAGTTAATGTCCAAATTGGGCCCAATTAGCCATTTTTCCCTCCCTGGTGTCATGTGGCTCATTAGTGTTAGGTCGCAGCTGTATTAAATTTGGTGGTATCGCTCTCACTGGTCAATGGAGGTTCAACATGGCAAAAAAACACCTTTTGAGGATTTGAAAAGATTTGTTGCTCTACATAAAGATGGCCTAGGCTTTAAGATTGCCAAGACCCAAAAATTGAGCTGCAGCATGGTGGCCAAGACCATACAGGGGTTTAACAGGACAGGCTCTACTCAGAACAAGTCTCCCCATGGTCAACAAAAGTTGAGGTCACTTGCTCAGTCAGATCCAGTGGTTGTCTTTGGAAAATAGACGTATGGGTGCTGTGAGGAATGCTGCAGAGGTTTAAGGGGTGGGGGGGTCAGCCTGTCAGTGCTCAGACCATACACCACACACTGCATCAAATTGATCTGCATCGCTGTCATCCCAGAAGGAGGCCTCTTCTAAAGATGATGCACGAGAGCCTATAAACGGTTTGCTGAAGACAAGCAAACTAAGGACCTGGATTACTTGAACTAAGTCCTGTGGTCTGAGACCAAGGTGAACGTATTTGGCTAAAGTCAGGCATGGTGGTGGGACTGTCATGGTCTGGGGCTGCATGAGTGCTGCCGGCACTGGGGACCTACAGTTCATTGAGGGAACCATGAATGGCAACATGTACTGTGCCATGCTGAAGCAAATCATGATCCCCCCTCCCTTTGGAGACTGGGTCACAGGGCAGAATTCCAACAAGACCACCACTGCTTTGCTAAAGAAGCTGAGTGTAAATGTGATGACTGGCCAAGCATGTCTCCAGACCTAAACCCTATTGATCATCTGTGGCATCCTCAAATGGAAGGCAGATGGGCACAAGGTCTCCAACATCCACCAGCTGTGATGTCGTCATGTGACCTCCATGCTGAAGGAGAGGTGCAGAGGAGGGTCAAACAACGATGCCGGGCAGGTGACCAACATCCATGATGACGAGCTCATCGGTTAAGGATGACGGTGGCTAGAAGGTCATAATGGTCCATAAGAACCTGTGGCTTTGTAACTAAAATGCAATCTTGATCCACCTTCTGGCCTGAATAATAAAATGTATTTTATTTTTTTGGGGCGTTTTGCCAAGGCACCCCCTGAAGAAACCTCGAGTCACCCCAGGGTGCCTGGTCACCTAGCAAGCAGCTTTTCAAGCATTAACAACCTTTATCTCCTCTTAAAGCCTCCGTTTCACCCTCCCATGAGTTTAGTCAGAGGTACGATCCTCTGTACATGTTAATTGCTAGTGTGCGGCTCCTTGTCTTCTAGCACACTACCAATTAGCCCAATAAACCTATATAGAGGATTGGCTTCACCTTGTCTCCTCCCTAAAACCACACCTCCCAATGTTTCACCCTCATTTGGGTTTATTCAAAGGTCAGATCCTCTATACATGGTGACTGGGCTGATTTTGGGTTGTGGTTCCTCCTCTACTACATGCTAGCAACCATTCCAGTCTCTATATATAGAGGATAGGCTTCAGCTTGTCTCCTCCCAAAGCCACACCTCCCAACATGTTTCTCCCTTCCACAGCTTTAGTCAGAAGTCTGATCCTCTATACATGGTGACTGGGCTCATGGCTGGTGTGTGGCTCCTTATCTTTCAGTCAGTTACAATGATCTGGGGAAGCACTGCTGGATGTGATCTCCCCAAACATATTGGAGTCACTTGGCTGCTGTATGCCGGTGCTCTTTACTATTTTTAGGGTCACGATGCTTCTCCATCACCGCTGATTACTCTTCTGTGAAGTGTGGAGCACATCAGACTGGGGCACTGCTAAAGCTGGCTATACACTAGTAGATTTGTGACCCAATGGTCTTATGTATGTTTGCTTGAACATTCATACTAATAATTCTTTGTACATTCAATGACTGGAGAAATATCTTTTTGGAAGCAATTCAACAATGATGGAACATTTCCTCCCTCGGGATCTCCTCCTCTGATCTCCTCCATTCACCAACATATAGAAGTTGTTTGTAGATCTGGATGTTACTAATGCCGTTCTCTGACCTCTCTTCTCTTCCTGACAGTAAAAGATGGATGTGTGAGAATCTTCCAAAGTAAGTGGCTTTTTGTTTTGTGTGTGGAGTTTTTTTTTTTTTTTTTAACACTCGTTTGCCATTCTCCATTATAATCAAAAGGGGAGGGGGGGGGATGGAGTGGTAGATCATTTTTAATTAGTCTGTCTGAGGAATTACAGATATTTACTATGGGCTTTAAATTTTTTATCTTGAAAACTAAAATTCCAGTCTTCACCCCCACTTTGTCCTTCTTTTTTTTTTTTTTTTTTTTTTTTTTTTCCCTGAAGGAAAAGCAGTAAAGCTCACCCATAGCTAGCAACCCTCCCAGCAAAAATTTTCCCGACAGCGACTATGGACCCTTCCCTATACAGTAATCCTCCCCTCCCAGCAATAATTGCCCCTCCAGCACCCCTTGCCATTTCATAAATTCAGTGCTGGAGGTGCCGGAACTGTTCCCCACGTTCCTGCTAAAACTCTTGGTGAAAAACTCCCACGGCAATACTTCTCTGCAGTTTTGTATGTCCTGCAGTAATACCCCCCCCCCCACTAGATGTCCCTAGTCTACCAGGTAGAATGACACCCCCAGCTTCATTCAATCTGTGACACTGGGGGCATCCTGTGAGTGAGTGCAGGGGGTCTTGAACCCGCCCCTTCAGGGCAGAGAAAGGCGCTGTGGTTGGTTTATGTAAAGAATTTTACAGCTAGTTGGGTAATTTTCTGACCAATATCAAAAACCTCCTCAGTGATGGTAATGAAGGATACGGTGATCTGTCATTTCAGTAATGTCCTCCTCATAGCTATACTGCAATCTTAAATGTAAAAGGGAATGCTAGTGCGCTCCACCTGAGTTATCCTACAGAAAAGAAATAATGTATCTAGGAAGCAGCCAGCATAAAAAAGTGTTCTCTGCACCAGAATTAGATATATGAATTAGTAAAAATGCGGCGCTACCAAAACATTGCTAAATAAAATCCATGTGTAATAATCTCAAAATAAATGTGAAAATATTATCCACTAAATATAAATGCAATAGGTAATGGATTAAATTCAAAATTCAACAAATATACGTGAATGCAATAAATGTGCAAAGATAGTGAATAGAAATCCGTAAAAAAATATTCAGATACCTAAATAATCCACATAGACAATCCAGATGAAAACAAACATAATAGAATATCCATATGAAAATATAAAAAACAATAGTGAGATAAACGTGCAAAATTAATAAATAATTAGTCCATGATTAAAGTGCATTAGTGACTGATGCCATTACAAAATAAATGGATAAAGTTCATGCAAAAAGATGTGATCAGATGATTCCCACAAGTGACAAATCACTGCAAACTTCAGTGCTTAATGGGTGCACCAACTATTTCCCCCAGCCTCTCACCTCCAATATCTGGTATACAGGCACTGTATAAAAGGGTAACTGCTGGCTTCTATTTCGTTCACACTGCTTCACCGCTGATTAAGTTTTCACTGTGAGGCTATATATTACTTGCCCTCCCAATAGCTCCAGGGTATCCAGACCATAAAGGGTAAAAGAACACAGGGCTCTCATGTGCAGTAACTTCGCTATTTTATTGAGAACAACAGTAAAATCCACACTTACATTTAAGATAACAGCAGAGTGTGCAGCAGACGCGGACTTCCGGTTTCGGCCGAAAACCGGAAGTGATGGGTCCGACACCAAATTCCTTCGCTGACGCGTTGCGTTACAGAACGTAACTTTTTCAAAGACTAATTATTTATTAATTTTGCACGTTTATCTCACTATTGTTTTTTATATTTTCATATGGATATTCTATTATGTTTGTTTTCATCTGGATTGTCTATGTGGATTATTTAGGTGTCTGAATATTTTTTTACGGATTTCTATTCACTATCTTTGCACATTTATTGCATTCACGTATATTTGTTGAATTTTGAATTTAATCCATTACCTATTGCATTTATATTTAGTGGATAATATTTTCACATTTATTTTGAGATTATTACACATGGATTTTATTTAGCAATGTTTTGGTAGCGCCGCATTTTTACTAATTCATATACTGCAATCTTAATAATCCATGACATTCTTAGTAAACATTATGGGGTTTAATGTATAAAAAAATTGCCCAATTGTGACCCAAATTTACACAGCTCCAATGAAACATGCCGTATTATGTTATAGAACCATTGCCTATAATCATTGGCGCCATCTAATGGCCAAAATTCAATTTTCTTTCCAGATTGTGGTATTTAACATCAAATGCAACATTATGGCCAATAGGATGGGGCTTATATAACAGAGAATCAGCTTCATTGGCACAGTGTGGATCTGTTGTGGACCTTTTTATACATAGACTTTGAGTTGTATAGAAATACAGCAGAATTGTAATACTAATTTAAAACTGCTTACTTTTTTATTTTATTTTTGTTATGGCCTTTTTAAAAGCACACCTTGATCCTATCACACCCCGAGTCACACAGATGTCTTATTCTTGGTATTATATGCACAATTTTCACTAATTTTGTTTCCATTCCTTTTATCCAGGAAGCTGCAGAAGAGTCCAGAGTCAGGTTACTGGTATAAAGGAAGGTAAGGAGACTTCATCTTCTTCCATACACTGATCAGATAATGGATGAGAACATTATGACCACCCACCATAACCCATCCAGGTATGGACTCCACCAGATCTCTGAAGGTTTGCTGTGGTATCGCCCCCCAATCCATCAGTAGCAGTTCATGAAGTCCTGTGTGTTGCTAGGTGGGGCCTCCATGTATCAGACTCCATTTGATTGAGATCTGCAGAATTTGGCGGTCAAGTCAATTGGTCAGATCTGTAAGGCTGAGATTGTGTGTGTGTGTGTGTGTGTGTGTTTCCAGTTGGCAACTTCTGCACACTGTGAGCTTCAGCATGTGCTGACCCCGCTCTATCTTTTTACATGGCCTACCACTTAATTGCTGCTAATCCCAGTTTTCACTTTGTTTAGAATACCACTAACTGACTAGTTAGCAGTTGGAAATTATCATGGATAGATTGTCACCTGTGCAAAAAATTCTATCGCGGTTCCACTCTTGAATTCACTGAGACGGGGGCGGACTGACAACTCATGGGACCCCCAGGCAATCAGATTATAGGGCCACACAGTATACACAAACACACACACTACTGGAGAGGTGGGGCAGCTATATTCTCAGGATTTTTAGACCAAAAGAATGTCGGTAAGGGACATTTCAGAGATGTAAAAAAACACAAACTTTTACATACTGTCCATGGTTTTACTGAGGTAGGCAACCCTGATGGGGCCCTTGGGCAGTGACCGAGTGGCCCAATGATCAGTCTGCCCCTGCCCTGAGAGCGACCCATTCTTATACAAATGTTTGTAGAAGCCATCTGCATGCCCAGGTGCTTGGCTTTTATACACCTGTGTCCATGGAGGTGATTGGAACACTTGACTCCAATTATTTTGAAGGGTTGTCCTGATACTTTTGGCAATAAAGTGTAAAACATTAGAGAGCCTTTTGACATGACTGGAATTTTCAACAGCACAGCTGGGACAATTCGATCCTTCGTGTGGGCTCCATTGGACCAAAAGAATCAGACTTTAGGAACGCCTCTTCCTCTTCCTCTTCCTCTTCCTCTAGCCCGACAGAAAAATCGACGCTAGGCCAGCTATTGGCTATGAACTTCCTGAACTAGTCCGGTCGTACATCATCCCGTTCAAATCCGTTGGCCTTTGGTGTGATTGTGTGTGGCCAAGTCCATTCGTTTGTCCATCGGAAAGACCATCAGACCTAGTCCATCAAAGTCCTGTCATGTGTACGCAGCATTAGAGAAGATGCTGTAGGGGAGGTTGCAGGTCTCTTCTGTGATGTCTGGGGCTCCCCTTTGTGGGTCTATACTGGAGCTGTCAGGTGCAGAGGAGGGATATTGTCTGCAGGAGAGGGGCTATGTTCCATGCTGTCCTCCCCACCATCTTGTGCTTCCTCTCTGCCAAACCCAGGAAAGAAATCAATCAACCTCCTTGGGTTGTGGTTGGAGGTTGTGCCATGAATATTTTTTTTTTTTTTCCCAGTGAGGGGCTTATCAAAGCTCAGTGGTTGCTGGAGAGAAGATCCTGGACTGAGCTCCATGTTTAGTGGCCATTTACATTCATGGCCAGACCACGCCCCATCAATCTTAATGAAACACTTATCAAATGTCATAACTTTAGAAATACAATTCTGCAGGAAAATGTCTGATGTTCTTCTGTACATATTATGTTTTGGGGTGATATTGATGACATCTTGTTTTACTTTATCATAGCGGTCCCACAAAAAACCTGGTCTGAATTTATACGAGGTATGTAATGCCGGCCATCCAATTTATAAGATGAGGTGATAATAATGTTCTCTTGTTCTATCCAGAAATATCACAGCAGATTCCTTAACTGGTTTAGATGTATCCATCCAACATAATGCCATGGATCAGATTTATCTCCAATCACACCCTACAGTATATCTACTGTATGTAATCTCTCATATAATCTCACAAAAGTGAGTACACCCCTCACATTTCTGTAAATATTGTCTTCTATCTTTTCATGTGACAACACTGAAGAAATGAGGCTTGTCTACAATGTAAAGTAGTGAGTGTACAGCTTGTATAACGGTGTAAATTTGCTGTCCCCTCAAACTAACTCAACACAGACATTATAAATCGCTGGCAACAAAAGTGAGTACACCCCTAAAGTGAATATCCAAATTGGCTCAATTATCCATTTTCCCTCCCCGGTGTCATGTGACTTGTTAGTGTTGAAGGTCTCAGGTGTGTTACATTTGGTATTGCTCTTTCTCTCTCATACTGGTCACTGGAAGTCAACATGGCAAAGAACTCCTTTGAGGATCTAAAGAATTGTTGTTCCACATAAAGATGGCCTAGGCTATAAGATTGCCAAGACCCTGAAACTGAGCTGCAGAACGGTGGCCAAGACCATCCAGAGGTTTAATAGGACAGGTTCCACTCGGAACGGCAAAAGCCGGGGGAATTCCCTGGGAAAAAAAACCAAAGCCTACTTGCCACCAGCTCAGGCAACCGAATAAACCTGTTTAACAGTAAGCGTTAACAGGGGTTTAATCCACACGCATTTTCAAACGCATGCACGAGCCACGTCGCGGCACCCTGGTATCTGTGCTCCTAACACTAAAATATATAATATATGGAGGCACATGCATTCTGATGGATAGATGAGGGCAGGTGGTCTGAAGGGGGAGCCACCACTTCTGAAAGGTCCAGGAGCACATCAAACATCCAGCAAATGTCACTATGTCTGCAAAGGTCCTTTGTACTGTGACGTACTGAAGCAGAGCATGTCCCCCCCCCCCCAGAGACTGAGCCACAGGATAGTTTTCCAACATAACCCCAAACGCACCTCCAAGACTAGCACTGGCTTGCTAAAGAAGCTGTGGGTAAAGGTGATGGACTGGCCAAGCATGTCTCCAGACCTAAACCCTATTGAGCATCTGTGGAGGAGTGCACGGTCTCTTCCACTCCTCCATGATGGAGTTGGTGGATGTTGGAGGACTCCAGTGGCAACCTGTGAAGCTCTGGTGACCTCCATGCCCAAGAGGGTTAAGGCAGTGCTAGAAAATTCTTCAGTGTTGTCAACTGAAAAGAGAGAATAAAATATTTAGACATGTGAGGGGTGTAATCACTTTTGAGATGCTATGTGTATTATCATTTTTGCTACTGGATCAACTTTTCTATGTTGGTAAATTTTCAAGCCAAAAGCAAATTGTAAAACCCACAATTAACGTACAGGTTTTATATACTGCCAACAGTTTGTACAAGGCTTTACAATATACAGTAAAGGGAGACCACACAGTTACAATACAAGATAGGAGGGCTCTTCTTCCAAGAACTTGCAACAGGGCCGGACTGGGAATAAAAACCAGCCCTGGAAACATGTCATACCAGCCCCATAGCATTATTATACCAGCCCAACATCCTCATTTTTTCTTCATGAAAGGGATACATGCGTACATACTGGTCAATCAAGGGGGACACCAGGTACTCTAGGAATGTAGGGGGGTACTCTGGTGACCAGAGACCACTTTCCATAGAATACACTAGGGTCAGGGGGTAAGGTTGCTGAAACAAGGGGAAAACATTTATCGGTGCCTTCTTGTATTCACCCCCCCCCAACTGGCCTGGCGGCGCTGTCACTGACTTCCTCAGGTGCACCGTGCAGGGCTCAGTTGGCTGCTCTGGTTTTATCCCATAGTTTGTTCTCCAGTCCATACACGTCTGACTTCTCCCATGACCCCATCCTGGCAGAACTCCCACTCTTGAATCCTCTGTAGGCTCCCCCCAGAGACTGCAGACATGATGCAAGAGATGAGTTCGGCCTCACCGTTGTCTGACACTGATCTCTCATACAGCAGGAGTGCTGTGTATCATGGATCTGGGTCTGTCGGTGGCGCTGTAACAAGGTCTCACTCCAACAATCTCTTGTAATAGGCAGAGAACTGATTCAATCTACTATGACACGAGATGGTCTAGAGAGGTGGGATCTTGTTACAGCACCGCCAACATGCAGAACCAGCTCCATGATACACAACACTCGTGCTGTATGTGACAAACAAGGAGGCGGGAGGGGAGCGCTGCGGCCTACCGGGAAATTTCACGATAGGCCAGTCCAGCCCTGGCTTACGACATAAAATGGCAACTGAAAAAAACTAAATGGGAGTTTTACAAAAGTTATGGAATGTAGGAGAATAAATTGTAGATAATAATATAACAAATGTTTTTCAAGTCTTTCTAGAAAATGCCGTATTTATCGGCGTATAACACACTTATTTATTTTTATTTTTCACTTAATCAGGGGGAAATCGTGGGTGCGTGTTATGCGCTGATCCCCCACTGATTTGTGAGTTTTTCTGCAGTTCTTGGCAGCTTTTGGAAAGCTGCGTGTGGCTGAAAATAGCCGAGAGCTACCGAGAGCCGCCAAAATACACAGGACATCCGCTCTGTAGCGCGGCAATTTTTTTTTTTTTATTTTTTTAAATGGCAAGGCTGCAAAGATGGGCATTTAAATGTAAGTTTTGTTTCCTTAAAATTCTCTCCTAAACTTGGCGCGTGTTGTACGCTGATAAATACAGTACAAAAAGTGCTACACAAATACAACCTATAGGTTGAAAAAAGACACAAAGTCCATCTATTCAACACATAGAAAAAAATACATAAAACCTCCATATACCCAATCCCATACCTACAGTTGACCGAGAGTAGTGTTGGATAAGCTGAGTTTGGGCTGAACATTGGTGGTTTGCCCATTTGTTAGTACCCCCTAAGCATTCAAGGTGCTAGTCAATAAATCGGACTAAAAGGTGCCATGCAGTGCTTCAGCCGGTGTGTCTAGAGGACAGGAACCACACCAGGGCAGTGCTTGTTGCAGCTCTGCAGGGACAGGCATAGAGGTGGTTCACATCACAACAGCTGGAGCCAGGAATGGTGGTGTGTGATAATGGCACAAACCTCCTGTCTGTCCTTTTTAGATGAGGAAAGGTGGCACATGTGCCAAGAATAGCACATGTCCTTAATTTGGTGGTGCAGCATTATTTTAATGTGTACCCAGGGTTGGAAGATCTGCTAAAGCAAGCCAGAAGGGTTTGTATGCATTTCAGGTGTTCATACACAGCGAGTGCTCGGTTGGCTGTAATTCCACCTGCCCGTAAACTGCCTGATTTGTGACATGCCCACCAGGTGAAACTTTACTTTGGCAATGCTGCACGTGCAGCAGAGGGCCATCAATGAGTACCCGTGTGTGTGGCACGACAGGCTCAGGGCAGCTCAGCTTCCCCCACCCCACCCCCCCCCCCATACGCCAGTTGCTGTTCATAAAGGATGCATGCACTTCACTGTCACCATTTGTGGAGGCCACAAGGATGGTGAGCCGTGAAAATCGCTATTGTGTTAATGCTAGAGCAGACTCTTCATGGCATTATGGACAGGGCACTCGAGGCAGAGCAGCAGGAGGAAGAGGACTTCTGTTCCTCTCGCATTCTGGCAGTTTTGGAGGCATTGAAGCAAAGGAAGACATAAGCCAACCCTTAACAGATGGCTTTCCATTCCCAGAACCCTTACGAGCCGTACATGACTGGGAAGAGGCAGTTCAAAATACTGTAATCCTCAGTGACCCCGGGGACTCTGCTTCTCATACCTCCACACACTTGCGGTGCATGGTTTCCATTCTTCAAAGCCTGTGAAAGGCTTTAAAAATACATGGCCTCAAGGAGAAGCATCACTATTGGTTGGAAATCCTCCTTTTCCACCATTACAAGGGGAAAGTCTGGGCACTCACCTCATCCCCACAAATGGAGCAGACATCTCTTGAGGACACTTTTTTTTTTTTTAAAGAGGAGTTTATGTAACACCTTTCCAAACTCTGGTAGGTGACTGTCTTGTGAAAAACATTGTTTTGAGGCTTCTGTTGGTTGAGAAGAGCGGTGGAGAAGGGGGCTGCCTCAGTGATCCCTTTTTGTCCTTTGACACCCAGGACTGTCAGCCTCCACATCCCATTTTCAGCATCTGCATCATATGTCTTATCTAGGGGCGAGAAGACACAGGGAGACTTCCAGTTTTTGGTGTAGGTTTTATGGGCACAAATGACGCCCAAGGACCCATATTTTTTTCCGTATGTATTTATACATGGTGATCACATCCCCCCTTATGCAGTGGCGTCACTAGGGTTGGTGTTTCCTGGTGCAGAAAACTTTAGTGTCACCCACCCCTCCACCAACTATTGTTCCCCCTCAGTACAAACACCCCCATTTATTGCACACCCCCCATCAGCATAGGCGCCCCCACACATATCCATCTACTTATAATAAACTAGTGTACAGTACAGACCTCAGAACAGCACGGCCGTGGAGATGCGCACACAGCGGTGTGTCCCTCTGGCTCCTCCTCCCTGGATGTAAACGGAGGAGGAGTCGGCTTCAGTCCGCTCCATTGGACACAGCGAGGTGCAGATCATCAGGACAGCGGTGGTGTTAGCAGTGCTGCAATCCACGGTTGTCACCCGGATGTGGCCCTCACCCCTTGCCCCCACCTTGCAACGCTACTGCCCTTATGTATTCATGGTGACCCACCTTAACTTCTCAAGAGAATAAATTGAATTCCTCTAATCTTTCCTCCATAGCTGAGCTTCTCCATGCCTCTTACTGATCTTATGAATTTGTACAGATATCTCTCAGGAGTCCATATCTTTCATACAAATGATTTTGCTTGCTTTAGAAACTGCAGCTTGGCATTGCATGCTATTAAGCTTATGATCTACCAAAACACTTAGATACCTCACCATTGACTCGCCAAACCTCAAAGCCTCATGTGTTCAAATAGAAATGTATAAAGTCCAATGGGAGCACCAAACAAGTGTCCATGATATTTAATAATTTTTAATTGTTTTTTTATAGTGGAGAAAACCCAGTGCCTTTCAGGGGCCAAATACCCTCCCCCTTCATTGGGGCTTAGGAATTTGGGCTTGGGTAAGCCAATACAAAATAAATCTATGATTTTCTGCTTGTAACCCTTCAGGGGGCCAGGTTAAGCCAGTGTGAATGCAGTAAATCTTCTCTTGGCCCCTGAAATACCTGAAAAGGGGTTATTGAATTGATATGGAGCTTTACTTATACATTTTTGTTTTACGATCGTGTAGAAAAAGATGGTGCATCCCAGTAAGTTATTTTTGGAGGGGAACATGTACATGTGGATCACTTGTGCGGTTTTTCTCTTGTCTGACAACTGTCGCGTGTTCATGAAAATGTTTCTTTTTCTTTAGGTGTCAAAGATAATGCTAAAGTGGTGAAGAACATTGTATTGTGTCTTCCTATGTGGGAATGGGGAACAACTAACAATTTCCTCTATAAATGCAAAGGTGAGCATATGTGACATTGTGAAAAAAGTCCTCTAAATAGCAAAGTGTGTTAAGGTCAAGATTGAAGTTCCTGGTTAGGCTGTCAGGATAGAGGCTTACAGTGATAGCAAAGTTAATGACAATGGGGGGGGGGAGGGGAGTGTATACCAGGTAACAACCCAAGAGTGTGAGCATCTACTCCTTCTGCTAGTGGGTAAGGATACCACAAGAGGAACCTTGAGACTTCAGGGCTGGTTTTGGGGGTCAAACTGCTCCAGTTGTGGAAGGTCCCAAGTTCAGGTGATCTGCACAAAGGCTACTTGATGAAGAAACCGCTCTGGTATCTGGACAGACATCTCCTAATTTTGAGCCAAACATGGAGACGCGCTCTGGGATCTGGACAGACTGTCTCACTGTTTTTGAAATGTAATTCTCTTTTAATCCTTGACATTTTCTTTGGCCAGAGCTAGGTTCTACCTCTGAGTAGGGCTCCACTGTGGGGTCCCCCTTTGCCTCTGAATGTATGACACTGCTGCTTTATTGTCCATGCATAGTCACTGGGTGACCCTTAATGTGAGGCAACAATGCAGATGGTGCCATAAATGATGCTCAGACTTCTACAGAAATGGGCACCAACTATTCTTGCCTTGCACTTTAAGATGGTCATCGAAGGCATCCCAACCTTGGCAACATGGTGGCTAAGAGGTTAGCACTTCTGCCTAGCAGCCCTAGGGTCACCAGTTTGAATCCCAACCACAACCCCACCTACCTGGAATTTGTGTTCTCCCTGTGCCTGCATGGCTTTCCTTCCAGGTACTCCGCTTTCCTCCCACATTCCAAAGACATGCTAATAGAATTCTTTCTAAATTGGTCCTACTGTATGAATGTGAGTTGGTGACCTTGGCTTGTAAGCTCCCTGAGGGCAGGGACTGATGTAAAAGATGACAAATGTGCAGAATCTGAAGATCCAAATGTGTTTTTTTTTGTTTTTTTTTTTTTTTTAACAGTTCGACAGGACAATAGCAATCTGTGTCCATCGAACCTGTGGTTGAATGTGCCTAACCTAACACTTAGTCCAAGATTATTCGACAGAAGATTTTACAAAGCAGTCGCCGTGAGTGGACATTTATGGTCCAATGCTCCGCCCATAGGCTATAGAAGAATTCTAATGTTGGTTGACTAGTAGTAATATATTACTAGTGTTATACAACATTAGAATTCTACTATAGCTTGTAGGCAGAACATTCGCCTGGCAATGTGATTGCGGCATCATACAGTTTAGCTGCTCCGTCGAATCATCTTAGAACATTTGACACACCAGAAGCCTTCAATGACAGATTCGACCTTCATTTCAGGTTTTCAGACTAATGCATTTTTTTAAACAAAAAACACATTTTGAGAGGAACTAAAGGTTTTATTTTTCAGACAAGCGAAACAAACTTTTTTAGTGTGCACATGTCTATATAAAGTACCTCCAATAAAATAAACCTGTGGTGCTGGCATCAGTAACAATGGTCCAGGGTTATGGCCCTAGCAAGTGTACCCTTTGCCATCCTCTTAATGACCATAATGGCAAACCCTACCTGAGCATGTGGAGAACTTGTTCACATGGTAGAAGGTTCATAAATACATGTTGGAGGCTGCATAAAATGCCTATTGCTAAGAACAAGGACAGATTTCCAAATAGACAACTCTGGTGAACATAAAAATAAAGCAACTCCTAATAAAGTGCTCCTACCCAAGAAACGCCCAGCCAAGAATGTGGGAAATTAATATGCCCTCAAGCAAGTTGCTGCCCTGGGTACAAGATGGCTTTAAAACTGGGAGCCAAAGTAAAGACAAAAATCTAATGTGGTTTCCACTCCAGAGGTGACATCCAGGAGCTCCACACTGGCTGCTGATCTCATTGAGCGGGGTTCTACTGGGTTCTGGATTTTCAGCCATTTTGATTGGCGAGGCCAAGATCATCTCATGCAGGTGTAGAAATGTGTGTTCAGAAACAAGCAGACAATATTTTTATGCAAGAGACTAAAGGGGTCTATGTAGAAAATCTTCACTCTGTGGATGACAAACCTTCACATACACGGGATGAAAATTAGACGTGTAATTTTAGTTCCAAGTTCATTTTCTGAAATTTCTCATTTTTGAATTTCTGTAAAAAAAAAAAAAAAAAAAAAAAAAAAAATTTTATTTGGGAAATTCAAAATATTTGAAAATCTAAACATTCAAAACTAATTTGAAAACCCAAAAATCTGAAATATTAAATTATAGGTATTGGTGTTTTTTCATTTAAATTTATCTGTGAATATAATGAATACAAATTTTTATCTGAAATTACAAATTATCCAAAATAACTTGTCGCATTTAGACAAAATGGAACAAATACTAAAGGTTTTACTATTATGAGTTGCATTCATTTAGATGCGGCATTTGTTATTTCAGGAAAATTCATAGCATCGGATAAATTCAGATTCGTTGCGTTCACCAGACAAATTTGAAAGTTAATTCCAATATCTATAATTTTATTTCAGATTTTTGGGTGTTCAGATTCTCAAACTTCAAAAATGTTTTGCAAATCCAAAAATATATGAAATTAGTTATTTGGCATTTCCTTTCAAATTTTGGCTGAACATAACAAATATGAATTTATACGATGTTACAGCATTTGTCATTTCAGAAAATTCTTATCTAAAATGTATTATAATAAATCTTTAGTATTTTTGTTCCATTTTGTTAAGATGCGTCATGTGTTTGTGAACATAAATACAAATCTAAAGTTACAAATTATCCAAACAGACAAATTTGAATGGAAATTGTATAAGTATACAGTTTTACCTGTTTAATCCGGAGGCAGGGGACCTGAGAATATTTGTAAAGGTGTGTGGGGTTCTTTCTGTAATATTTTTGGTTTTATTTTCCAGATAAAATCCCAGAAAGCAGCAACCTCTCTGATAAAAAGCTCCTCCATCTGGTGGATGCCGGGTTGGAAATTAATACTCCGTACCCGTTAGTGTTGCCTCCTCATCGCAAAGTAGATCTGATTTTATCTTTTGACTTCAGTCTTGGAGATCCATTTGAGGTAACCAAATTTTATGGTCATTCGATGCAACTCTCCATTCTCCGGTTTTATGTTTGAGAACTGCCATTTGGTGTTGACCTTTCGCCTTCCTCTGTTTCTTTAGTATGTACTTTGGGGGATTTAAATTTATTATTTTTTTTTTCTTTAGACTTTGAAAAGAACAGCTGACTACTGTAAGGATAACCGGATTCCCTTTCCAGTAAATACCAAAGAACTTTATGAGGATCCTCCAACTAAAAGCTGCTACGTCTTTGAAGGAGATGGAAATGAGACCCCCGATGTGATGCACTTTCCTCTATTCAACGCCCAGACTTGTGGAGGTGAGTTTACAGAGGAAAGTCCTGTAATACGTCTTGTGTATTCATGGAGTTGTCTCACTCTCTGTATTATGAGTTTGGTGGATGCTATAGGCTGCATTCCAGGTATGGATATTTCTTAGTTCCAGCTTGGACCAATGCAATTCTGTATATGCCATACCTGTGGGATCAGTTTTAGAAGCTGGAAATCACTGTAGGAGACCACTACTACCAGTGGCGGGCACTCATGCAGGGGTATCATCCCCCCCCCTAATATATGTGCCCGGCCCCTAATCTACATGCAGGGCACCAGACACATGGATTACAATTTTTTTGTTTTGAAGCACATGATTACAGCCTGAGGCTCTAATTGGCTTCAAAAAGTGTGGGCTCAGTGATATTTGCTAATGTCTTCCTGTTTCTCCTCCCAGACAATCAGGGAGTGGGTCCTGACTCCCAACTGGACAGGAGTCATAAGTCTTGAGTGGCTGGGAGGAAAAGCATCCGCTGGGACTTGGAAAGAGATGTGGGGGGGCTGTGACCTGGATGGGGTAAGTGGGGCTGGCAAAGGAGTCTGGCAAGTGTGGGGGGGGCGGTGTCTGGCTGTGTATTGACCCCCAAAGAACATTATTGGGCACCAGCCACCACTGGCTACTACTATGATCACTGCTGGCTCCCTTCTCCCATGCCCAGAGGCTGTCCTCTTGCATTGTGATATTAAGAATGGCCACTCGGCACATTCATCATTTGGAGATCTCTTTGCCTCATCCAAAGAATGCTTTGCAAGAATGCCAGAGAGGTGGGGCAGTGACATCTCCAATCAGACTATCAGAAAATGTAACCCCCCCCCCTTGTAGGTCTGTACTTGCCCTACTGATAGGTGACGCCTCCTATTAATGTTTGCATCTCGGCCAGCAAAAGTTTTTTGTATTGGGCTGTCGGCACCTACAAAGACTTGATGAACCCTGTTTTTTTTTCTGTACAGTTAAGTCGCATCCTAAGTAACTGCTTTTGGCAGTCCGTGCGAATCGAACTGCCTTTTTTTTTCGTTTTGTATGCTATTTGGTTATGGCACTAATACCTTAATAAAGACTCAATAGGAGTAGTACTAATTTAACCCTTTATTAGTGGACATATCTGGGTTTTTTTTTTTCCATTCTTATTTGTTTCCTCTTCTTCCCCCTTTTTTTCTTATTTAAACTAAGTCACATCTAAGTCTATAGTATAATATTGTGCAAACATTAAAAGGAGGGCAGGTAATGGCACAAACTTCAATGAAAATTGTAGTTTGTGTAAATGTATGGGCATAGGGTTCAGGAATAAAGTACCATTGGTTCTGATATCCAATGAGATGACAGTCCACAGCTCTGCCCCCCCACACCAAAGCACCTTGTTCTCAAGAGACAAGGGTCTCCTCCCCACAACCGTGACCAGTGGTTGTGGGGGTCTGTTGGTGGGGGGGCTTATGGAAATCTGGCAGCCTCCATTAACGAGGGGGGGGGGGGCGCTAGATTCTGCCCCCATTTGAATGCATACATCTAGGGAATGCTTAAAGTTCAAGGATTTTTTTTTTTTTTCTGTGGCATATTTTATATATGCTACAGTCGCACCACTTTATAGGCACATTTAGTGGACCCCCAGACGCTATATTTAAAAGTGTGTGTGTTTTTTTTTTTTTCCCCATTAACCACTTCAGCCCCGGACCAATTGTCAGCCTAAGGACCAGAGGTCTTTTTACAATTCTGCACTACTTTAACTGGCAATTGCACAGTCATGCAATGTTCTACCCAAACGACCCAAATTTGCATCCTTTTCTTCCCACAAATAGAGCTTTCTTTTTTGATAATATTTGATTGCCTCTGAGATTTTTTTTATTTTTTTTTTTGCAATATGAATGGAAAGACCGAAAATTTTGAGGGGGAAAAATATTTTCTACTTTTTGTTTATAAGAAAAATCAAATTCAATTTTAGTCACATTTAGGGCAAAATTTATTCAGCCACATGTCTTTAGTTTGTAGACACTAACATTTGCGCAAACCAATAAATGTACGCTTGAAAAAATTTTTTATTTTTTTTTCTAGAGTACATTTTCTGGAATTTACACAGCTTTTAATTTGACTGCCTATCTCATTTCTTGAGGTGCTAAAATGGCAGGGCAGTACAAACCCCCCCAAATGACCCCATTTTGGAAAGTAGACACCCCAAGCTATTTACTGAGAGGCATGTTGAGTCCATGAAATATTTAATATTTTGCCACAAGTTGCAGGAATATTACAATTTTGTCAAAGCTGTCACTAAATGATATATTGCTCAAAAACCAAGCACTGCCTTCCGGATTTAAATATAAAACGCAACCAAAAACCTGTTAGCGATGGCAGGGATCAGGCCTGACTCTGCGATCGCTGCAGTTATGTGTTTAGTGTTTTGTAAGTGACAGTGATCGATCGATACTGCACTTGGGTGGGCTGGGCAGAGGAGCAAAATGGAGGTGCTAGCAGGTATCTGGGCTGATCCCGCTAACAATGTGTTTTTTTGGAACCCTAAACTGCTGGGGATGCTAGTATAGATCTGATCAGATATTGATCTGTTCAGATTCTATACCACTACAGGAGGTTTATGCTTTGCGTGTGGGTGTTAGCGGTACTGCCACTAACCTAGCGCTGCCTGGGGTGACGCAGACCCTGACCCTAAAACCTAATTGATACCACCCGAGGGTAAGAAATGGTGGGTGCCCTGATGCTATTAAAAGCTAACTAACCAGAGTCACCCGTAACACTTATACGGTGATCACTGGTGAAAGGGTTAACTAGGGGCAATCAGGGGGTTCAAATTTTTATTAGGTAGTATATGGGGGTCCCTGGCGCCATATAAAAACCTGACGGGGAACCTAAAAAAATAACTAGCTACCTAGCGGCACCAGTGACACTAATGCAGCGATCAGAAAAACGATTGCTTAGTGACACTGGCAAAAGGGGGTGAAATGGTTAACTCTCTAGGGGCAATCAGGGGGTTAAACCTTTATTGGGGGGTGGTAGGGGGGCTACCCTGGACCTAACACTAACTGCCCTGACACTTTTTACTGTCACAACAGTAAATAAATGATCACTGCAATCAATGACACTGTGACTGGGAGGGGCGGGGGGTGATCGGGGGGGGTTTGTGTAACTACATGTCGGTGTAGTTTTTGGTGCACTTCACTGTTCTCCTCATAGTCCGGTCAAAAAGACCGCCCCGAGGAGAATGACATCACTTCCTCCCTGCCTGTTTTTACTATACACAGCGGGGGAAGCTTCTCATTCGCCAGGAGCGATCGAGAGGGGATGGCCAGAAACCAACAGCCATTCCCTGATCCTGGATCGCTCCTGAAGCAAAACGGACTGCCGCATCCAGTGGGAGGGGGTCCGATAGGACCCCCCCCCACCTGCTGGAAGGCAAGCACGTGCCTGTACATGCCATTCTGATGACGTACATTGGCATGCGGCGATCCATAAGTGGTTAAAGATCAAAATCTCTGCTCCTGAAAGTAAAAAATAAAAAAAACTATTGATGCCCCCCAGGGCAGTACCCATACCCCTTTTTTATGGCCAATTACTTGCATGTAAGCCTTCAATGTGGGCACATTAGATTTTTCCTGTTTGCTTGGCTCCCATAGACTTCAATGGGGTTCACCGTTCAGGTTAGAACATTTCCCCTGTACGGTAGTTCTGCTCCGAACCAGACAGGGTGTTTTTCCCATCCTTGGATAAGGGGCATGTCAGCAGTATCTGGAGGCCATGAAGTAAAGGAGTCCTCTGTGTATAAGTTGGCATTCCATGTGCCAATCTGCAATGATCCAGGATAGAGCAGCCCATCCTCCCACACCTGTCAGTGCAGGATAATGGAGTACAGAGTGACCACCAATTTGCACAGGCAGGAGATGTGTGACAGGATAAAGCTTGAGGGGATCACACTCTCCGCTTGGGATGGACTGGATGGAGCAGCTTTGCTCATAGTGAATGGAAGCCAATGCCTACTAGGAGAACGAACTCAGAGCTGCCGGACGACACGGCTTGGCATCTTATTAGTAACCATGCTGACAACGTGTTTCAGGTGTGTATCCCCCTTTATCAAGTCTTGACGAAGGGGGGGACACGCTCCTGAAATGCATTGTCGTCATGGTTACTATTACAACATTACATTTTTGTTCCCTTTGACATGAACTGAACTAAAGCACAGAAATGTCGGCTTTCTTGTGAATAAACTGACAACCTTATGTTTATTAAATATTTATAAACTATATGCAGGCCTGTTTTGAAAGATACCGGAGAAGTGTTATAAAAATCTCATTGATATTTCCATTGTTTGTGTAATGAGAGAATCTGATGCACGTTTCTTTCAGAGGCTGAAAAAATCCGCAGACTAATCAAGAAGTATGTTGCACGTGTTCCTTCCTATGACACATGTATGATGAATGAATTGCTAGACATAGCAAAGAAAAATGTGGAGAGCAACATGGGGGAGATCCAAGCCAAAATCCAACAATGTGTTTGGAGGAGTAACAAGAGGGAGACGTGCCCGACATAACGGGCAATGCCCACCACTTTGGATGAAATCTGTAGAGGACCATTAAGAAAAACTAATTAAAAGTTGTTTTCAAAGATTTGTCAATGGAATCCTGAGGATTTTGACCATCCTAAATAATTCAGCAAAGTTGTATAAATGAATGTTTGAATGTGACCAAGTACCACTAGATATACTTTTTCTGTCTGTGATTGTAAGATGGACATCTTGGGTTCTGACACTGGTGGTTGGGGTTATTATGCATATCCAGGGCAGCCACCAGAAATTTTGGGGCCCCTTACACAGCCTTAGGCCTGCCCCCCCCCCTGAGCCTGACCCCCCAACATTCCCAAGGGTCCCACCCACTGGCCGTCCCACCAAGTCCTTCAGTGCCTCAGCCCTTCTCACACCCGTACGCTCTGAGCCCCCTTCTCACACCCGTACGCTCTGAGCCCCCTTCTCACACCCGTACGCTCTGAGCCCCCTTCTCACACCCGTACGCTCTGAGCCCCCTTCTCACACCCGTATGCTCTGAGCCCCCTTCTCACACCCGTACGCTCCTAGCATCACTCACGTATTTTTATATATGATGAGCACGTACACAGACATGTGCAGAGACGAGAACACAGACATGTATGCACACAGACAATTGCACACATGTAGACACACAGGCATGTACACAGTCACACACGGCGCACCCCCCCCCCCCTGCACAACAGCCCTTACTTGTAAAGCGTCTCTAGTCCCGGCTCTTGTTTCCATATGCAGAGGCGTGCACATGCAGGGAATGGCCAGAGGTGGCAGCAAAGAGCCCAATGTCTGCTCATGCCAGAGCAGCAGCCTTCCAACTCGTACACATAGAGGAGCGTCCACAGAGCTCCTCTGCACCCGCCCCGCCTTCTCACATCCAGACGCTGGGGGCCCTTACAAGTGTATGGGCTGTACCCTCCTGATGGCGGCCCTGTGCATATCCATTTATTTTCCTGCAAACTCAGGCAAGGGATTTTTTGGTAAGGGGTTCCAATGTTTATCTAAATGTATTTCAATATTTAAAAATCACGTTTTTGTATATGGCAATAAAATTGTTACTTTGTTACAATACCATGTTTGTCTTCTTTGTGTACATAGGATAGGAATGTATATTGGAGGTTTGTGCTGTAATAGTCATGTCTGGCTGGGGGTGCATTTTGGTTAAACTGAAAGGGTTTTGCAACAACTTCTAAAACTTTTACTGTCCCAATGGAGTTTTAGCCCTAGAATGTATCTTTGGGATTACTCAACCACTTCAGCCCCGGAAGGATTTACCCCCTTCCTGACCAGAGCACCTTTTGCGGTTTGGCACCGCGTCACTTTAACTGACAATTGCGCAGTCATGTGACATTCTACCCAGACAAAACTGACCTCCACTTTTTTTTTTTTTCCATCACACAAATAGAGCTTTCTTTTGGTGGTAATTGATTACCGCCTAGTTTGTGTGTGTGTGTGTGTGTGTGTGTGTGTGTGTGTGTGTGTGTGTGTGTGTGTTTTGTTTTTTTTGCACTATAAACATGAGCAACAATTGTTAAACCCATTTTTTTTTTTTTTGCTATATCCCTAAAATATCTAACCAATTTTTTCCTCGGTTTCCTCATGGGCTGCTATGGGTTAACCACTAAGGGGCAATGAAGCGGGTTGAGTGTCCTAGGGAGTGATCCTAACTGGGGTGAGGGGCTGCAACACACAACAGTGATCACTACTCCCGATGAGAGTACTGATCTCTGTCCTGTCACTAGGCACAATGGGGAAATGCTTCGTTTACAAAAGCATCTCCCCGTTGTACCTTTCTGTGACACGATCATGGGTGCCTGGCAGACATGGGGGTCCGTGGGATGCTTGGCCACATGCTGCCAGCAGTGGCACTTAAAGGTGACATACCTGTATGCCTTTTGCCCACCAGTGCCATTCTGCCAACGTATCTGTGTGTGCTGGTCGGGAAGCGGTTAATTTAAAAACTCCTTGGCTGCTTTTTGTTTTTATGAGTTTGACATAATGGCTTAAACTAGAATGTTAAAGTGGCTGTAAAGGCATTTTTTTTAAAGGAATAGTAAACGCTCCATGTTTGTTCACCATTTTATGCATTAAGGTAAAAGTTTGCACTGCAGTCACCCCCCCCCCCCCCCCCGCGTTTTTTTTTAAAAACCTCTGGCACACTTTTGTTCCAGCACCTCCCAGCCACTGTCTCGGGTCCTCATTGGATAGATTGATAGAAACCAGAACCATTGGCTCTTGCTTTCAATAAAATCAGGTGACATGGGAGCTGGGACAGGGGCAAGTCCTGCTGTCAATGGATGCAGCAGGACTCTGGATGCACCCACACAGGTGCCCGCATGGAAATTGGATCTCCGTGGGGGCACCCAATGAAGACTGGCTAGGAGCGCTGCCAAGTGCCTTCTGAAAAGGAAGATCAGGAACACCCTGTACAAAACCCTTGCACAGAGGAGGCAAGTGTGACATTTATGTTCTTTGTAAAGTGTGTGTGTGGCTTTTTTTTTTTTTTTGATTTAAAAAAACTTTAGCTTAGCTGCTCTATGCTTCAGTATTGCACAGAGCAGCCACTTACCACCTCTTCTGGGGTCCCCCATCACTGCTGTCCACTCCTCTCTCTTCTGACTGTCCTCATAGCGAGCTGTTTGCTGATCCTAAGCTGGGTTGTGTGCATCCATAGACACAGACACAGTGTGGCTTATCCCTGCCCTCTCCTCACATGATTCGAATAGCTGCATAAGGAGCCAATGGTTCCCACTGTTGCAACTGTGTGAAGTGAGAGAGGCAATACTGAAGATGGGCACAGTGCTAAAGCCAGAGGCACCAGGCATTTAAGAGGGGCTGGGGGAGCTGATCATGGGATTAAATTTTTTACTTTCATGCATATAATGCCTTAAAGTGATTCTTAAGACCAATTAATTTACTTTAAGTTGGAATTAAAGTGACTCTTTACTCCATGCTCCAAAAAAATCTATTTTCACTTAGATGGGTATGAAAAAGGTGCCCATTACTGTTCCCTTTATCTGCACACAAAATGTATATTCAAATGTACTAAAATAAACCTGAACTGAGATGAAGAAACAATATTTTGAGGGGCCATGTGTTCTGGTTGCCAAAGCCAATGGCCATCTAAGTGAGCAGATTTGCTTCTAAATGGCTCCAAACTGCTACTAATCCCCACTCACAGCAAATAACATTCCCTGCACTTATGGGAGGGAGTTCATGGGATGAGAGGGAGGTGCATGGTCCTAAAGGAAGCGGAAGTTCAGACCTCAGTAAAAGACGTTTCTGCTTAGTGGGAGAGCCTCTAAATGTTGCAGATCTGTATATCTGGCTCAATGCTGGAAAGCAGCTCCGATCTCAGAATTCTGAAAAGAACCAAGAATCAGAGTCTACTATACACAGCAAATAAAGAGACCTGGAACAGTTTCCTAGACTGTAACAAAGTATTGCACTCACTTTTATTTGTGCCCAGACTTGCCACTAGGGATGAGCTTCGAGTTCGAGTCGAACTCATGTTCGACTCGAACATTGCCTGTTCAGCGAACGGTGAAAAATTTGGGCTGTTCGCAGCAAATTCGAAAAGCCGGAACACCCTCTACAAGTCTATGGGAGAAATCTAAAGTGCTAATTTTAAAGGGTAATATGCAAGTTACTGTCCTAAAAAGTGTTTGGGGACCTGGGTCCTGCCCCAGGGGACATGGATCAATGCAAAAAAAAAGTTTTAAAAACGGCCGTTTTTTCAGGAGCAGTGATTTTAATAATGATTAAAGTGAAACAATAAAAGTGTAATATTCCTTTAAATTTCGTAGCTGGGGGGTATCTATAGTATGCCTGTGAAGGGGCGCATGTTTCCCGTGCTTAGAACTGTCCCTGCACAAAGTGTCATTTGTGCAGGAAAAAAGTCTTTTAAAATCACTTGCGGCTATTGTCGGGTCCCGTAATACAGAGAAGACTCAATGAGTGTTCTCTGCATTAGCCGACAATTCATTCATTGATTAAAAAAAAAAAAAGCGTGGGGGTTACTCTAAATTCAATTACCAGGCCCTTCAGGTCTGACATGGATATTAAGGGGAACCCTGCATCAAATTTAAAAAAAAATTGACGTGGGGGTCCCCCTAAAAATCCATATCAGACCCTTTATCCGAGCACGCAACCTGGCAGGCCGCAGGAAAAGAGGGGGGGACGAGAGCGCCCCCCCTCCCTCCTGAACCGTACCAGGCCACATACCCTCAACATTGGGAGGATGCTTTGGGGGTCTGTGACCCCTCAAAGCACCTTGTCCCCATGTTGATGAGGACAAGGGCCTCATCCTCACAACCCTGGCCGTTGGTTGTGAGGGTCTGCGGGCGGGGGGCTTATCAGAATCTGGAAGCCCCCTTTAACAAGGGGACCCCCAGATCCCGCCCCCCCCCCTGTTTGAAATGGTAAGGGGGTACAAAAGTACCCCTACCATTTCACAAAGAAAGTGTCAAAATGATTAAATAAGACAAACACACTTTTGAAAAATTCCTTTATTAAAAATAAAAAAAAGATTCCAGCGCTGCTAATCCACTCTTGCTATCCAGCGACGGATCTCCGGGGTCCAGCGATGGATGATCATATCCAGCGACGGGGGAATCTCTCAGTCCAGCGCTGTCCATACATCCGTCTTCTGTCTCCACTCCGGAGACACTGCAGAGAGCCCAGCGCTGACGTTTCTTATATTAGGAGGGCGGGGCCACCCGTCACCTGACCCCGCCACTCTGACGCTGGAGAGGGAAGCCAGGGGTTCCCCAGTGACGTGTGGGTGACCCCGCCCCCTCTGATGTAACGGAAACCTGTGTGCATTTGTGGGCAAGCATGGGCAGATGGGGGACTTTGCTTAATTTTATTTAAAAAAAAATAAAAATACACTGGCTCTTTTATTATTTTGTATCAACTTTATTGCTGACTACATGCCAACTTAACATTTCAAAGTCCACCATACATGTGCAAGGTTTTTCCTACTCCTAACTACTAGCTTGTGCTGCCCCAGCATACCTGCAAAGGTGAAGTCAGAGCACTTACCTCAGCTTGTCTGTATGCTGGAACATGTGCACGAGCATTGGATGTGCAGGACTGAACATCAGCTGAACTGGTCTCATGACACCCAGCACTTACTAACACACCCTGGTGTATTTCAAAGAACTTATTAGGCCATTGTCTTCTAAAAGAAAAGAAGATTAGCAAGTCTACTTATGCAAACAATCAAAAGGACAAAAACATTACTCAGAGATATGGGTAATCATCTACAGTATTCTGACTATCAATAACTGAATTATTTTTACCTACCAACAGTATATAAAGACACTTCTAACCTGTTATTACAGTCCCACTTGTATCCCACTGGTCTTTAAATGATGAAAAAAAAATAAATACATTGGCCAGCAATGTTGGGGCCCTTGAAGAAAGCCCAACCATTCCCAGCAGACAACAGAATAACTTGGCAATCTCAGTCTCTCACCACGCCCAGAGCGCTCTCTTCTAGGTCTCCAGACATTTGCTCTTACTCAGTTCAAGCCTGCAGACAGTGATAGGAGTTCCTATGATTTCTCTCTTTCAATCCTGCTGAGACAGTCCACGTTTTCCTTCCTTACCAGTGGTGGGGATGCTCTGTAGTGCAATATGATCTCACCCGGCAACCAAATCACACTTTACACCTTCCCAGGGAGAAAGCTACCATCTTTGAGGCAAGGTCCTGTGCAATGAATAGACACTCTGTGGTCTCAATTCATTGTGGTCAGCAGTCCAGTCCTTTCATTTATGCCAGTAGTACAGTCTTTTTTTTTTCTCCTCACACCATCTCATTTAACACCTCTCTACCCCTCTCAGCAGACTACAGGCCCTTTTCACCTTGCTTTGTTTCAGCAGCCAATCACTGCCCTTCCAGGACTGACCCAGTTCCAGCCAAGAGGGCTGCCCTTGCACTGGAGACACTCCTTAGAAGAGCACTGCAAAGTGTTTTTCTTAAAGATGGCTGCTGCCCTTCTGTATTAATGAATATTCAGTTTAACCCTGTCCACACTGCAGAAGGATAATACAGCAGCAACAAAGGAAGAAGTTTTGCAGCAGCTATTGGTTATGTTACAAGGTACAAACATACCTCATGCCAGTTACAATTATACTGCGAGCACACCTGAACATTATCCTGACAGCCTAAAAGGCATGAGTGTCAGGTGGCAACCGGATGACACCCTAGCCTTGGCACTGCTGTCATTCTTTATGGTGGGATGGGAAAATTAATGGGGGGTGAGGACATTATTAGGGGGACTAAAGAAAGTAATTGGGTCATTGAGGACAGTAATTAGGGTCACTTAGGACAATATTGGGGGTGACTAAGGACAGTATTAGGACAATAATTGGGTCACTGAGAACTAAAACGTGGGGAGAGCCTCACTGATGTGCTAGCCTGCTCAGTGCCTTATTGGGGTGTGACACCAACCCTAGTGATGCCACTGATTTTTGATTTATTCAACACCCACTTGGGGACATCAACCATTAAATGAACTTTAACTGCTGACAAATAGGGATGAGCCCAATGTTTGAGTCGAACATTGGGTGTTCGCCTGTTTGCAAAACAGCGAACAATATGCGGTGTTTGCAGCAAATTCAAAAGTTGTCAGAACACTGTTAAAGTCCATAGGACACTAACATGAAAAATCAAAAGTGCTCATTTGAAAGGCTTATATACAAGTTATTGCCATAAAAAAGTTTTGGGGACCCAAGTCCTGCCCCAGGGGACATGTATCTATGCATTTTTTTAAAAAATATCATTTCTGGTGGGTGTCTATAGTATGCCTGTAAAGTGGCACATTTTTCCTGTGTTTAGAACAATACCACAGCAAAATGACATTTCTAAAGGAAAAAGGTAATTTTAAACTGATTGTGGCTGTGATGAATTTTCAGGTCACGGTAATAGAGATACAGATAATTGAAGAAAAAAAAGAGCATGGGATTCCCCCCAGTCCATTACCATGCCCTTTGCATCTGGTATGAATATTAAGGGGAACCTCAAATCAAAATGTAAAAGAAAATTGCGTGGGGTCCCCCTAATATCCCTACCAGTCACTTCGGGTCCGATATGAAAATTAAGGGGAACCCTGCGCCAAGTAAAAAAAAATTGCTTAGAGGTCCCCCCCACAAAATCCATTCCAGACCCTTATCTGAGCACACAACTTGGCAGGCTGTAGGAAAACAGGTGGGATGAGAGACCGCCCCCTTTCTGAACCATATCAGGCCACATGCCCTCAACATGGGGAGGGTGCTTTGGGGGTAGCCGCCCAAAGCACCATGTCCCCACGTTGATGGTGGACAATGGCCTCATCCCCACAACCCTTGCCGGTGGTTGTGGGGGTCTGTGGGTAGGGGGCTTATCGGAATATGGAAGCCCCTTTAACAAGGGGACCCCAGATCCCGGCCTCCCCCCGTGTCTTATTAAAAAAATAACAAAGTCCCATGGTGTAAATTCACACTGCCTGGCGAAGAAAAGGGGGCGATGCCACTCGGTAACGTCACTGGGTGGCCCCGTCCCCAGTTATAAAAGAGCTGTCACAGCAAAGAAATGTCAGATGGCAGAAGCCTCCCATGGATGTGGGTTGGTTGCGACTTTTTTTTTGTTTTTCGGTTCGTTGGGCAGTGTGAACTTACCCCGAGGGATATTTTTATCTTTTAATAAAGGTCTTGTCCCAAGCTGTCTCTTGTCTTTTTTCACCATTTTGACACTTTTCTGTAAAATGGTAGGGGAACATTTCTACCCTGTTACAAATTCACACAGGGGGGAGGCTGGGATCTGGGGGTCTCCTTGTTAAAGGGGGCTTCCAGATTCCGATAAGCCCCGTGCCCACAGACCCCCACAACCAGCGGACAAGGGTTGTAGGGATGAGGCCCTTGTCCCCATCAACATGGGGACAAGATGCTTTGGGGGGCTAGCCCAAGGCACCCTTCCCATGTTGAGGGCATGTGGCCTGGTATAGTCCAGGAAGGGGGCGCTCTCTTATCCCCCTATTTTCCTGCAGCCTGCCAGGTTGCATCCTCAGATAAGGGTCTGGGAAGGATTTTAGGGGGGATCCCTATGCCATTTTTTAAAAAAAATCGGTGCAGGGTTCCCCTTAGAATCCATACCGGACCTGAAGAGCCTGGAATGGATTTTAGGGGACCCCCACACAATATGGTTTTTAATTTTGGGTTTTTTAATGAGTTTCATCTGTATTGCCGAGACCCGACAATTCATTACAGCCATGTGTTTTAAATTACATTTTTTCCTTTAGAAATATCATTTTGCTGTGGTATTGTTCTGAACACTGGAAAAATGTACCATTTTACAGGCATACTATAGACACCCCCCAGGCATGATATACTGAGGATGGTATCCCAGGTAACGGAGGTTATCTGGAGATTGGTTATGGGGCACTGCGGCAAGTGGGTGTCTCTGAGTCAGCTTGTCAGCTTGAGACCGTATAATTCACTTGAGAAATTCCGCTCTGTCATATTGTAATACATATGGTGTATGGTGGACCTGCAAAGACCAACGCTAGGGGGGATTAATGGTTTCAATAACAGATGTCTTTTGGTTAATTGTTCATGTTAATTGTTATATATATATTTAGGTTTGTTAATAAAATTAAGGCTGCTACGGCCTGTTTACTCCAGAAGTTGTTTGGCTCTCATTTCAATGATGGTGGGCAGAGGTTGGAGTATTAGGCTTGGTGGCATTCACAAGGTACATCTGTTATACAATAGTCATGCCTGGAACACTCAAACATAGGCCTATGTTTGACATGCAGTCCAGACAGAAGCTCCAAGTATCCAGATGACCACCCAGGTCCATGAGACATGGGAGCCAGGGCCACCTAATGTGTGCTGCACAAGGTGGTTTCCTCTCACCATCAGGGGAAACTCTTTTTTTTTCTCCATCACCATCCACTCAAGAGCTGACCAGATTTGCACCACTAAACACATAACTCTATTTACTCCCAAGTATTGGCTGAACTTTTCCCTTGACTCTATTAGGTTATCACACAGAGGCTCTTAGCTTTGTTTATAAGGAAATCAGAACAGTGCACACCTGAAGATGACATACTGTACCTCACTTACCCAGTGCCCCGTATCTTGGTTGGAGAATGAAGTGAAGTGGCTCTAGTCTGAGCTCCCCTGAATGTGGGACTGGATGCCCGGGAACTGGACCTTGGAAGCTTGGTACAGAAGCTGTGAGGACACACAGTCAGAGATAGATGCAGGTACCCATTAGGATGAAGGACTTGGTTCATGGGCAAGCCAGGATTAGGGATGAGCTTCGTGTTCGAGTCGAACGTACGTTCGACTCGAACATTGGCTGTTCGTGCGTTCGGCGAATTCCGAACGTTTTGGCCGTTCGCGTCAAAATTCGAGTGACGCGCGCGCGGACCACAATGCACTGCGTTGGCGCAGTGCATTGCTGCCCGATGATTGGCCAAGCATGCACTGTGACCCCGCATGCTTGGCCAATCGCAGCGCCGGCAGCGAGGAGAGCCATGATTGGCCACAGGCGTCCTGCCTGTGGCCAATCATAGCTCAGGCTGTGTAGTGCACGCCCCACACTATATAAGGCCGCCTTTGAGGTGGCCTCCTGTAGTGTGTTACTTAGCATCTGAAACAGTGGGTGTTCTGTGTACCTTCAACACAGTACACACCAATCGTTTTTGGCTGATTTCCTATCTTGCTGCTGTGTAGTGGTTGTTGTCTGTGCCCTGACTGCAGTATACACCACTATATTCACCTCACCTATATAGCTAGTGATCTAGCTTTAACCACTTAACAACTGCCCATTGCCGATTAACGGCTTCAGGGCGGTTGTTTAACTCAGAGAGGCCGTTAATTAACGGCCTCCCAGAATTCTGCTCTCGCGTGCCCCGAGGTGTGCGCACTCGAGAGCATCCGTGACCGCCGGGTCCACAGGACCCGGCGCATCACGGATCACGGTAAACGGCCGCTCATAGCGGCCGTTTAACACGTGATTGCTCCGTCAAATGACGGAGTGATCACTTGGAAACAAACCGGCGTCATGTTATGACGCCTGTTCCTCCCTCCCCTCTCTATACCGATCGGTACAGCGGAGGGGAAAGAGATCGGTGTCAGCAGCGATGTGGGCTGCATCTGCAGTGCCCACATCGCTGCTCACCGAATTTAACCCCTCAATTCCCTGCCAAAACTCTGCAATACCAGTGCATACTCTGCAGTACCCTGCCATTACTCTGCAGTACCCCGCCATTACTCTGCAGTACCCCGCCATTACTCTGCAGTGCAGTACCCTGCCATTACTCTGCAGTGCAGTACCCTGCCATTACTCTGCAGTACCCTGCCATTACTCTGCAGTAACCCCCATTACTCTGCAGTACCCCCCCAATACTCTGCAGTACCCGCCATTACTCTGCAGTACCCGCCATTACTCTGCAGTACCCCCAATACTCTGCAGTACCCCCAATACTCTGCAGTACCCTGCCATTACTCTGCAGTACCCCCAATACTCTGCAGTACCCCCAATACTCTGCAGTACCCGCCATTACTCTGCAGTACCCGCCATTACTCTGCAGTACCCCCAATACTCTGCACACCCCCAATACTTTGCAGTACCCTGCCATTACTCTGTAGTACCCCCCAATACTCTGCAGTACCCTGCTGTTACTCTGTAGTACCCCGCCAATACCCCGCCAATACTCTGTAGTACCCTGCCATAAATTGCCATACCCAGCCATACTCAGAGATACCCAGCCATACTCGGTGATACCCTGAAATACCCAGCCATAGACGCCCCCCACCCCTCACCGCCCTCCGGTGCTTCTACCAACTCGCCAGTACGATCAAAGCCAGAATCTTTTTTTTATTTTTTATTTCAGGCTTCCCAGCCTAGAGGTGAGATGTGGGGTCATATTGACCCCCCAGATTTCACTGTAAAGAGGACCTGTCACCCCATATTCCTATTACAAGGGATGTTTACATTTCTTGTAATAGGAATAAAAGTGATCAAAAATATATTTTTGGGGAAAAAAATGTCAAACTAAAATAAATAAAGTAAAATGAACAATAAAAAAATAAAATAAAAATTAAAGCGCCCATGTCCCCATGTGCTCGCATGTGCCACACATGTGAGGTATCGCCGAGAACGTTAGAGCGAGAGCAATAATTCTAGTCCTAGACCTGCTCTGAAACTCAAAACATGTAACCAGTAAAAAAATATTTAAAGCATCGCCTATGGGGATTTTTTAAGTAGCGACGTTTGGCGCCATTCCACGGGCATGTGCAATTTTGAAGAGTGACATGTTTGATATCTATTTACTCAGCATAACTTCATCTTTCACTTTATGCAAACATTGGGCTAACAAGTGGTTAATAATAGAGCTTGCAGTCAGTAGTGTTAGGAGATAGTGCGTGCTGTCTGCGTGCTCTGTACCCAGTACATACCGCTATAATATAGGGCAGGCCCCTACTTTCAAACATCCAACTTACAAACATCTCCTACTTGCAAACGCAAGGAGACAGCAGCAAGTGAGATGAAAAAAGATGGACGACAAAACAAATTATACAGGGGTGATAACCCTTCCCTATGTTTTCCAAAAAGCTTAAAGATATTTTTTTTGACTGGAGCTACACTTTAAAAATGTACCGGTTGAAAATGACAAACAGATTCAACTTAACACAACAAACCTACACAGTCCCTGTCTTGTTTGCACCGCCTGTATACTGCTGTTCTGAGTATATAGGGCCTGGGGGCCACACGCATTTCCTTTTTTTAATATGGGTACGGGGTTCCCCTTAATATGCTGTGGCAGCAGGCAGGTAAAGTCACCTGGTTGTATCCAGGATGGTAAATATGTGTGTCCTAGATTCAGGCTTTATGCAGACTTTTACAATTAGAGGGGAAGAGTTAATGAGCCCTTCTGAAGTAAGTGGCCTCATTAAGGCCTCTACAAAAAACCCCAGCATGCATAGGGAGATGCTCCATCCTGGAACCAGTTTTGTGTGTATAGACTGGGGAGTCTGAGATCTGTTCTGTGCGGTGAGTTAACGCCTGTGTGGCAAACCCCTACAATAGGGACAGGGACTGGGGCAGCACAAGGCTGCACCCAGTTGTTAGACAGGGAGTCTACGTGTGTAGTTAGAGGTCAAGCTGACCAGGATTTATTTTCTTGTTTTATTTTGTTTGGCTGTTATATGTATCACTGCATGTAGCCTAAATAAACTGGATCTTTTGTTTTTTGCACCTACACCGCTGTCTGCTGTGCCTGACTTTGTGTTGTGAACCCATCCAGGGGGTCACACACACCCGCTACTGAGCTAACCCCTCACAGTTGGTGGAGAATTTTGGCAGTTTTTTTTCAATTTTTTTTAAAGGCCAGCATGGAGGAGATACTGAGACAGCTGGCTCTAGCAAATGCAAATCAGCAGCAAGCAAATGCAAATCAGCAGCAAACAAATGCGGCTTTACAAAAGAGCCTTGCAGCCCAGCAGAAAGCTCATCAGCAGAGTATGGAAGCTCAGCAACAAGCCCAGCAGCAGACAAATGCAAATCAGCAGCAGATAAATGCAACTTTGCAGCAGAGTTTGGAAGCTCAGCAACAAGCCCAGCAGCGATCTGAAGCCCGCTTCATAGACCTGTTGCAGAAGCAAGAGCAGAGCTTTCAACAGCAAATAGAGACATTGATACAGCAACGTCCGCAGACCAATGAAGCAAGTGGTTACAATAATACCGCATCCTTTGGTGTGAGCCGTTTACTGACAAAAATGACTGGAGAGGATGATCCGGAGGTGTTTTTGACCACATTTGAAAGGACTGCTGAAAGGGAAAAGTGGCCTAAGGAGCAGTGGGCTGGACTGGTGGCCCCTCTGTTAACTGGGGAATCGCAGAAAGCTTATTATGACCTGGAGCCTGACCAAGCAAAAGACTATGTGGTACTAAAAACAGAAATATTGGCACGGCTGGGTGTCACCCTGGCCGTCCGGGCTCAGCGTGTGCATAATTGGACTTTTCAGGTTGGAAAACCCCCCAGATCTCAAATGTATGATCTCATTCACCTGAGCAGGAAGTGGCTGCAGCCAGAGATTTTGACCGCACCAAACATTGTGGAACGTGTGGTTATGGATCGTTTCCTGAGAGCTCTTCCTACTGCCATCCAAAAATGGGTAAGCCATGGAGACCCAGAAAATGCAGATAAACTTGTGGATCTGGTTGAGAGGTATTTGGCTACAGAGAACCTGACCACCTCTTCCAGGGACTCACGGACTTTCCCCCCTAAGACCAGATCATCCCCAGTGGCGGGTAAGATGACTCCAAGGGGTGAGGGTGGAGAGAGTGAGAGGGTAGGAGTTCTACCTAAGGTCTGGCGGGAGCAGCCCAGGAAGCCCATGCTGCAAGAGGCAGCGAAAAAGATTATTTGCTACCGCTGCCGGCAAGAGGGACATATTGCAGCCAATTGCCCAGTTGTGGATGAGCCTATGCAATGTGACTTTATAAGGGAGAGACGTCAGTCGCTGTTTGCGACAGTTGCATGCACTGCCATTCGGGGACCTGAGAAACATTTATGTAAAATGTGTATTAATGGTAGAAATGTTGATGTGTTGCTGGATTCAGGTAGCCTGATAACATTGATAAAAGCTGAATTAGTTACTACAGAGGTCTCTGGGAAGAACAGGGTGGCTGTTATTTGTGTGCATGGGGACACCCGAGAGTATCCTGTAACTTCAGTGTTTTTTGAGACCCCCAAAGGTAACCTTTCTCATCAGGTGGGGTTAGTGTCTCACTTACCACATGATGCTATTGTGGGAAGGGATTTTCCAAAATTCTGGGAACTCTGGGATAGTCCTGAGCCCCCCACTGGTGCCCCTATAAACCAGGAAGATGACCAGAATTCCTCTAGGGGTGGTGAGGACTCTCCTGAATTTCCCTTGTCGGTATTGGCGGGGGAAACTCGAGAAACTGGGGAGGAGCCAACATCCTCAGATGAAAACATGCCGTCTGTGGAGTTTTCGGATCTTGAGGTTCACAGGGAAAATTTTGCCACAGAACAGTTAAAAGACCCCACCCTAATAAAGGCACGGGGAAATGTGGTGAAAATAGATGGCGAGTTAGTGAACCCAGATAAGACTTGCACTTACCCGTACTTCACTGTGGAAAGGGACCTGCTGTATCGAGTGGCTCAAAGGGCAGAAGAAACCATTGAGCAACTTGTAGTGCCCAAACCTTACAGGAAGTTGGTGTTAGAATTGGCCTATGCCACATTTCCGTAACCCACTGGTACCTCTTCCTATCATTGAGGTCCCCTTTGAAAGGATCGCAATGGATTTGGTAGGTCCGATAATGAAGTCCGCCAGGGGGCATCAGTACATTTTGGTTATATTGGACTATGCCACCCGTTATCCGGAAGCAATTCCTCTCCGAAATACCTCGGCCAAAACCATAGCCAAAGAGCTATCCCTTGTTTTTAGCCGCGTGGGTATTTGTAAGGAACTGCTTACGGACCAAGGTACACCCTTTATGTCCCGGGTTATGAAAGAATTATGCAAGTTGTACAAAGTGAAGCAATTGCGTACATCTGTATATCACCCCCAAACAGATGGGTTGGTTGAAAGATTCAACAAAACCCTAAAACAAATGTTAAAGAAGGTGGTGGATAGAGATGGAAAGAATTGGGATTGTCTAATACCCTATCTGATGTTTGCCATTAGGGAGGTACCCCAATCCTCTACGGGTTTCTCACCCTTCGAGTTGCTCTATGGGAGACACCCAAGAGGGCTGCTGGATATCGCCAAGGAAACTTGGGAAAATGAGAGTTCTCCTCACAGGAGTGTGATTGAGCACGTCGCCCTGATGCAAGATAGAATTGCACAGGTAATGCCAATTGTAAAGGAACATTTAACCCAAGCGTAGTTAGCACAGCAGAGAGTGTACAACTGTGGGGAAAGACCCATACTTTTTCCCCGGGGGATAGGGTCTTGGTGCTAGTCCCTACGGTTGAAAGCAAATTTCTGGCTAAATGGCAAGGTCCATATGAAGTAATTGAAAAAATTAGCGAGGTGAACTACAGGGTTAGACAGCCAGGAAGGCGAAAGCCGGAGCAGATCTATCACGTCAATCTGCTGAAAGCCTGGAGGGATAGGGAATCCCTAGTCGCAGAGACTTTGTCACAAGTACAGCCTGATTGCTTAGTTCCTGAGGTTGGAATAGCAGACACCTTATCGAAAGCCCAACAACAGGAGGTTAAAGAGTTTGTACTTCGTAACAAAGAGATTTTCTCTGAGCTTCCGGGACAAACATCTGGCGTAGAGCATGACATTATCACCCCGCCAGGAGAAAGGGTAAAACTAAAACCTTATAGAATACCAGAAGCCCGACGGGAGTCAATACGTGGGGAGGTACAAAGGATGCTGGAATTGGGTGTGATAGAGGAGTCCCAGAGTGACTGGTCCAGTCCTATCGTACTAGTGCCCAAACCTGATGGGAGCTGGCGGTTTTGTAACGATTTTAGACAATTAAATAAAGTTACAAAATTTGACACCTACCCCATGCCGCGTATAGATGAGTTGATTGACTGGCTGGGAACAGCCCGATATATGACAACTCTTGATCTCACCAAAGGGTATTGGCAAATTCCCCTGGCCGAGTCGGCCAAGGAGAAAACTGCGTTTGTAACCCCAGATGGGGCATTCCAATATAAGAGAATGCCGTTTGGGTTACAGAATGCACCAGCAACATTCCAGCGGAAAATGGATAAGATTCTGAGGCCCCATCAGAAATATGCTGCAGCTTACCTGGATGATGTGATTATCCATAGCACAGACTGGGTCTCACATTTGCCAAAAGTACAAGCAGTCCTAGACTCTATCCGGGAAGCTGGGTTTACGGCCAATCCAAAGAAGTGTACCATTGGACAGGAGGAGGCCAAATATCTTGGGTACACTATTGGGAGGGGGGTGATAAAACCCCAAGTCAATAAAGTCGAGGCCATACAGAGTTGGCCACGTCCCAACAGCAAGAAACAGGTACGAGCCTTTCTGGGAATCGCTGGCTATTATCGACGATTCATTCCCCATTTTGCTTCTCAGGCTGTGCCCCTCACCAACCTGACAAAAGGGAAAGAGTCGGTTATGGTTAAATGGTCCCCAGAGGCTGAGGAAGCATTTCAGTCCTTAAAAACAGCCTTATGTAGCCAGCCAGTGTTGTACTCACCAGACTTCTCTAAGGACTTTGTTGTACAAACTGATGCATCAGACGTTGGGTTAGGAGCAGTGTTATCCCAGGTCTGGAACGGGGAAGAGCACCCAGTCATTTACCTCAGCAGGAAGTTGAAGTCCCATGAGGTAAATTACTCCACGATTGAGAAGGAATGTTTAGCAGTGAAGTGGGCTCTAGATTCCCTTCGGTACTATCTTCTAGGTAGGCACTTTGACCTGGTGACTGATCACGCTCCTTTAAAGTGGATGGCTCAGAACAAGGAGACCAATAGAAGGGTAAATAGGTGGTTCCTGGCCCTACAGGAATTTAACTTTACAGTTAAGCATCGCCCTGGTGTTAAAATGGGGAATGTGGATGCTTTGTCTCGGATACATGCGTGTCTGACTGCTGGTGTTACAACCCCAAGGTTGAAACAAGAGGGGGGGGTATGTGGCAGCAGGCAGGTAAAGTCACCTGGTTGTATCCAGGATGGTAAATATGTGTGTCCTAGATTCAGGCTTTATGCAGACTTTTACAATTAGAGGGGAAGAGTTAATGAGCCCAGCTGAAGTAAGTGGGCTCATTAAGGCCTCTACAAAAAACCCCAGCATGCTTAGGGAGATGCTCCATCCTGGAACCAGTTTTGTGTGTATAGACTGGGGAGTCTGAGATCTGTTCTGTGCGGTGAGTTAACGCCTGTGTGGCAAACCCCTACAATAGAGACAGGGACTGGGGCAGCACAAGGCTGCACCCAGTTGTTAGACAGGGAGTCTACGTGTGTAGTTAGAGGTCAAGCTGACCAGGATTTATTTTCTTGTTTTATTTTGTTTGGCTGTTATATGTATCACTGCATGTAGCCTAAATAAACTGGATCTTTTGTTTTTTGCACCTACACCGCTGTCTGCTGTGCCTGACTTTGTGTTGTGAACCCATCCAGGGGGTCACACACACCCGCTACCGAGCGAACCCCCTCACAGTATATATATATATATATATATATATATATATATATATGTGTTTGTTAATAAAATAAGGCTGCTACGGCCTGTTTACTCCAGAAATTGTTTGGCTCTCATTTCAAAGATGGTGGACGGAGGTTGGAGTATTAGGCTTCGTGGCATTCACAAGGTACATCTGTTATACAATAGTCATGCCTAGAACACTCAAACATAGGCCTATGTTTAACATGCAGTCCAGACAGAAGCTCCAAGAATCCAGATGACCACCCAGGTCCATGAGACATGGGAGCCAGGGCCACCTAATGTGTGCTGCACAAGGTGGTTTCCTCTCTTTTTTTCTCCATCACCACCCACTCAAGATCTGACCAGATTTGCACCACTAAACACATAACTCTATTTACTCCCAAGTATTGGCTGAACTTTTCACTTGACTCTATTAGGTTATCACACAGAGGCTCTTAGCTTTGTTTATAAGGAAATCAGAACAGTGCACACCTGAAGATGACATACTGTACCTCACTTACCCAGTGCCCTGTATCTTGGTTGGAGAATGAAGTGATGAGAGGGCTTCCCCTTGTGGCTCTAGTCTGAGTTCCCCTGAATGTGGGACTGGGGCACAGGACACAAAGTAGCACGGGTGGTGGTAATCGGGAAGCAGGCAATAGTGGCCTCTGGACAGCAGTCAGCAGCTGTACAGGTACACCAGGAGAGGACCAAGGATGATGCCCGGGAACTGGACCTTGGAATCTTGGCACAGAAGCTGTGAGGACACACAGTCAGAGATAGATGCAGCAGGTACACATTAGGATCAAGGACTTGGTTCATTAGCAAGCCCGGATCATCATGAATAGATAGTAAAGATGTAGTCAGAAGCCAAGCTAGAGTCATAGACGAGGAGCAGAAGAAGCGTAGTCAGGCAGCAGGCTGAGGTCATTACCAGGAAGACAGCAGAGCGTAGTTAGAGGCAAGCCAAAGTCAAAGTATAGAATCCACAAAACAAGGTCAGGAGCAGGCCGAGTCATCAACAGGAAATCAGCAAGAGCAAGATCAGGAACACAGTAAATACAGGTCACAGGTAGCTGAAGAACATCCAGTAATTAGCACACATCAGGGCTTCATTTAAATAGGCAACTTGGCAGCATTCCCAGGATTGGGCGGGCGTGCATGCCAATGTGTCCTGGTGCACACAGATGCTCCGACGCATGTTGGTTACTTTCCAGAGCTCGTCTGTATGATGGTCGAATGTTGAAGCGCATTAGCTGCACAGGAATAAGCATTAGCGCATGACAATGAGCATCAGCTGAATTGGTTTCCTGACACCCAGCACATACCGACACACCCTGGTATATTTCAAAAACTTATTAGACCAAGTTCAATCTAAATGAAGAGAATATTAGCAAGTCTACTACAATTTACAATCAATGATAGTCTCTCACCGGACCCACAGCGCCCTCTTCTGGGTCTCCAGACATGTGCTCTTATTCAGTTCAAGTCCGCAAACAGGGATAGGAGTTGCTATGATTTCTCTCTTTCAATCCTGCTGAGACAGTCCATCTTTTCCATACTTACCAGTGGTGGGAATGCTCTGTAGTGCAGTCTGATCTCACAGACATCCAAATCACACTTCATACCTTCCCAGGAAGAATGTTCCCATCTCTGAGGCAAGGTCCTGTGTGATGAGCAATCTGTCTGATGTCTCAACTGATAGTGGTCAGCAGTCCAGTCTCTTCATTCAGTCAGTAGTCCGGTCTCTTTTTCTCACACCATCTCATTTAAGACTGTCCTCTCTCTTCCCCTCAGCAGGCTGCAGGCCATCTTTCCTTTGTTTTTTGCAGCAGCCAATCACTGTCCTTCCAGGACTGACTCAGTTCCAGCCAAGAAGGCTGCCCCTGCACTGGAGACACTCCTTAGAAGAGAACTGCAAAGTGGTCTCCTTAAAGTGGTAGTATGGTCAATTTTTTAACTTTTACCTACAGGAAAGCCTATAATAAGGCTTACCTGTAGGTAAAAATAATATCTCCTAAACCTGTACGGTTTAGGAGATATTCCCCTCGGTATGCGCCGCTGACTGCAGCGGCGCATGCTCACAAGGGGGTTCTCTCCGTGAAAATCCGGCAGCGCTCGTGCGGCCGGACTGAAATCTCCCGCGCGCATGCGCGGGAGTGACGATATCGCGGCTCCGACCACTCACAGCACCGGAGCCGCGATACCCGGAAGAGACGCCGAGGGAGCATGTCGGCTCCCTCGGCGTGGATCCGGCCAGATGTCGGGGCCTCGTTCTAAGGTAAGTATTTCATAATGAGCTAGTATGCGGTGCATACTAGCTCATTATGCATTTTGCTTTGCAGGTTTAAAAAAAAAAAAAAAAATTGCGGGTTTACTACCGCTTTAAATATGGCTGCTGCAGTTCTGCATTAATGAATATTCAGTTTAACCCTGTCCACACTGCAGAAGGATAATACAGCAGCAACAAAGGAAGAGGTTTCACAGCAGTTATCAGCTATGTTAGAAGGTGCAAACATACCCCATGCCAGTTACAGTTATACTGTGAGCACACCTGAAACGTTTCCTGACATAGCCTATAAGGGTGTCCTTACCATGAGTGCCAGAAAGGTATTTGATTTAGTGGTTTTGCTATGGGGGTGCACCGAGATGGCAACCAGATGACACCCCCCAGAAGGGTGAGACCAAAGCCACAGCACTGCTGCCATTCTCTCTGGTGGGATTAGGACAGTAATGGGGTTACTAAGGACATTAATAAGGGGGAATTAGGACATTAACGGTGGACTGAGGACAGTGATGGGGTCACTGGGGACAGTAATCGGGGGCTAAGGACATTATTGGTGGGGCTGAGGACAGTATTAGGACAAGAATTGGGTCACTGAGGACAATAATGGGGGCCTTACTGATGCGCTAGCCTGCTCAGTGCCCTATGGGGGGGTGACACCAACCCTACTGATGCCACTGATTTGATTTATTCAACACCCACTTGGGGACTATTAAACTTTAACTGCTGGCAAGGTCAAAACACCAAAAAGCTGTGATGAAGGTGGGGTGGGGATGTCAGGGTCTCCACCTTGGCCAATCAGAGAATGCTTTAAATTCATTCAAAAAATGCAAAGCATTTTATGAATGGTGCCCATGCTGAGTGGCCAACCTCCTGTGTTCACAATGCAGAAAACCAACCACCCTGTAGGGGGCAAAGAAGCTAGTGGAGATCACTGGAGATGCGGTGTAGTAGCAGTGTAGCCAGTGGTGGCTGCTGCTCAAAATTGTTGGGGGGCGCAAACAAACTGAAAAAAATCCCATCAATCACAGCCTCTGTGCCCATCAATTTCCACCACTGTGCCATCAAACGCAGCCACTGTGCCCATCAATTGCCGCCACTGTGCCCACAATTGCTCATACTGTGCCCCATCAAACACAGCCACTGTGCCATATCAAATGCTGCCAGTGTGCCCCCTGCCGGTCCGCCATCTGCATTTACCTGTCTTGGTGGGACAACTCCTCACTGTCATCTCCGTCCTCTCCACCAATTCTCTGCTATGATTGGATGCCTGGCATCCAATCACAGTGCCTTTTGTTTCAGCCAACCAGGTGATGGGTAACAGATCCAAACACTGATTGGTGGAGAGGCGGTTTAATGTTAGGAAAGCAAATATTTATTTGATTTCTAACATAGCACAGTTACCTGTGAGCGCCCAGCATGGCACTCGCAGGTCAAGTTTTTTGACACCTATTAGAGCCTATGGCTCCAATCAGGTACTTCAAAACCTCCACCGCTGATGTAATATGGGCACCCTGCACCCGAAAGGTGCTGGGCACCTGAATAGAGGGTGGCAGCGATGGCCATAGATATATTCATGCAATGCATTCATCTATCTATTGGTGCTAGGGGGTGGCAGGAGAGAGCGGGCGACCCTTAATGCATGGAATGCCACTGAGTGTAGCAGTGTTGTAGTGGGGGTGTAATAGTTAGAGTTGCCAATTCATTCCTTTAAAACTGAACACATATTAATTACACAGGTTCTGCGGCTGATTATGGTGTTAGTTAAACTCACTTGGTGCCTTATCTGCATTAAACTAGCATCAGAACTTGTATAATTAATATGTGTTCAGGTTTAAAGGGATGAGGTGGCAGTGTAGTAGTGCTGTAGTAGAGCTGTAGTACCAGTGTAGTAGTGCTGTAGTAGAGGTGTAGTACCAGTGTAGTAGTTCTGTAGTAGAGGTGTAGTAGTGCTGTAGTAGAGGTGTAGTAGAGGTGTAGTAGTGCTGTAGTAGAGGTGTAGTAGTGCTGTAGTAGAGGTGTAGTAGAGGTGTAGTAGTGCTGTAGTAGAGGTGTAGTAGTGCTGTAGTATTGCTGTAGCAGAGGTGTAGTAGTGCTGTAGTAGAGGTGTAGTAGTGCTGTAGTAGAGGTGTAGGCACCCAGTGATTTCCATCTTCTAGAGAGACCTCACAGGTATGGTATATACATAGTTACATTGATCCATTGTAACTACACATAAAACATCCATACCTGGAATTCAGCTTTAAAAACATTTTCAGGAAGTAGATAAAATTCCTGCTAAATGACCCCAGAAATACAATGTACAGCGCGTGTCACTTCCTGTGAGCTTCAAAGAAAGCGCCAAGAACTTCATCTTTCTTGTATAAACTACGACTCCCATCAATCCCCATATACTGGAGATGAAGAAAGGCAGACATGTGTGTTGTTCCCCTTGAGTGACAAGCATGGCTGCCTCCACAGATTCAGGGGGGAGGTGAGTGTAGCCCCCCAGGGACAGATATTCCATTTATGGTGAGATGCCCCCAAAGGGTTAATCACACCTGAAGGGATTCTGATTGGCAATTTTCCTCATTAAAACCCAACAAGTTCATCAGCTGCTCGGTAATAAAAGTCACTCCCATTCTGATTACTTTGCACACTGACATCACCCAACACAAGGTAAGACTGCAACAAAGTTCCCTCCAATCCTTGCAATGTACATTGATCAGGTAGAGGGGCTTGTTTGTTTCTTCACCAAAGTGGGGGGTCCCTGTTTAATGTCTTGTGTGAGAATGTAATAATAATGAAGAGAAGAGGAAGCTCGGGGGGGAAGTCTTCCCATTCACAGAGTGAAGCCTGGGACATTGTTGTCTGTGAATGGTGTGGAGTAGAGGGAGGTCGGGGTCCCACCTCAGTACTGGGGTCTATGAGACCTGCAGAGCTTCCATCCAAGGTGGGGGGGTCTGTACAGCGGGGGCTCTACTAATCCAACATGGGAATGAGGAGGGAGAATAAAGACTGTGGAGGGGGGAGGACTTTGTTGTAATGGAATGTCTCCATATGCTTCATCCTAGGGAAGATTGTTCTTCACAACGTTAGTCTTTTGAAGTTTTTATAGGTTATAATCTTACATTGGGGTCTGCGGTCTCATGGAAGAGGGGTGTTTGGGGTTTTCCCCCCTACAGATCGGCCCTTACCAATGGAACCTGGCATGTTCTGATAAGGACTGCTGGAACAGAACCAGACTGGTAAAAACAACCCCCGTTGGAGGTGTCGGGGGTCCCACTAGGGTTTCCCCCTCATTCCTCTGACCACATATGAATCACACAGGTTCTGTGGTCATTAAGGTGGTAACTAAACTCTGTGCTTTATCTGCATTACATTAGTCTCAGAACCTGTATAATGAATGTGTTTGGGTTATAAAGGGATGAGGAGGCGACTCTAGAACCCCCCCAATGATATGATGTGAGGTCCGGATTATACGAGGCTAAAAACTCCACATGTTCCAATAAACCTTCCCAACCACACTTCTCCCATCATCTGATTACTGGTACAGCCATCTCCATCCCGTCTTCTGTATATCTGAGCTCCTCCTCTTCACAAGTCTTACTACTGCATTCTGTTTTATCAGATTTACATGTTGGGAGATAAGCGGTGACCTACCTTCATCTCCAATGGCGGCCAATGAGGTGAGTGACTTTCTATTCATTTCCATCAGTGATAGCAAATCATTTCATACAAGCCGAGCGAAGAGCTCATGGCAGCCAATCAAAATGCATCCAGTACTGGATCCTCTAATAAGAGATCTCTATGGGAAAGAAACTCTAACTTGTTTGGCTTTGTGTGTGGTGGGGTTTTTTTTTTTTTTTTTGTGGTGTTAATTCAACATGATCGCCCCATCCAGGTCACGGCTTCAGGGTCTCCTCGAACTTTCGAACACGCCAAAAGTTCAAACCTGAATAACTAACCCCATTGAAGTCTATGGGACCCGACTGTCAAAAGGGCCCATCATGATGGCGTATATGAGAGTAATGGGGCATACAATGGTTATAGGGGGTCCGGTCCTGGGGGACCGTGTATCAATGAAAATAGTTTGTGGAAAAACCTTAATGTTTAAATGAGCAGTGATTAAAAATTACATTTTACTTAATCCTTAACCACTTCAGCTCTGGAAGAATTTACCCCCTTCTTGACCAGAGCGCTTTTTGCATTTTGGCACTGCGTCGCTTTAACTGACAATTGTGTGACGTGACTACCAAACTTTTTTTTTTTTTGCTATAAACAAGAGCGACAATTTTGAAAAAAAAAACACTTTATAGCAAAAAAGAAAAAAAAATATACTTTTAGGCTGATACGTATTCTACATATTTTTTGGTAAAAAAAAAAAAATGCATTAAGCAATTGGTTTGCACAAAAGTTACAACGTTTACAAAATAGGGGGTTGTTTTATGGGAAAAAAAAATTTTTTTTTTTTTATGCTAAATGGCGGCAATTATCGTGACTGACATTATGGCGGACACATCAGACATTTTTGACTCCTTTGTTATTTATACAGCAATCCGTGCTATACAAATGCACTGATTCCTGTGTAAGTCACACTGGCAGTGAAAGGGTTAACCAGGGGGAGGCAGTGTAGGGATTAAGTGGGTCCTAGGGGTGTGTTGTGAACTGTGGGGGGCATGGCTGTGTTGTGCACATCACTGATTTCTGCTCCAATCACAGGGAGCAGAGATCACTGTCGCTTGTTGCTATGCAGAATGGGGAGATGCTTGTTTATGTTGGCATCTCCCCGTTCTTCCTCTCTGTGAGGTGATTGCGGCGATTGAGTCCGCTGTCACTTAAAGGGCAACATACAGGTGTGTGTGATTCTGCCTGTATGTGCCTTTCTGCTGATGTATATTGGTGTGAGGCGGTCAGGAAGCTGTTAACCACTTGTCAACCAGCCGCCCGCAGCTCACCTCCAGAGCTGATGTGAGTGTCCAGCGGTCTCGCCCACCGCGCTCCCAAGATCACTCGTGAAACGGCGAGAATCAGAATCTGGTTCTCTGAGGGGGGAAGTGACTGTCTGTCCATGCAAAGTATGAATAGTGATCTATCATTTCCCCTAGTCAGTCCCCCTCCCCTCCCCCTCCCTCAATTAGAACACATTGGGGAACACAACGCCTTCCCTGCCAGTGACATTTACAGTAATCTGCATCTTTTTATGGCATTGATCGCTGTATTAGTACCAATGGTCCCAAAAAATGTCTGCCACAATGTCGCAGTCACAATAAAAATCTCAGATCACCACTATTACTAGTAAAAAATAAAAAAAATAATACATACCATAAATCCATTCTTTATGTTGTAGATGCTATAACTTTTGTGCAAACTTTATTTATTTTATATTGCACAAAATAAAAACCAGAGGTGATCAAATACCACCAAAAGAGAAATCCATTTGTGGGAAAATAAGGACTTAAATTTTGTTTGGTTGTAAAGTCGCACGACCGCGCAATTGTCAGTTAAAGCGATGCAGTGCCAAATCACAAACGGCTCTGGTCAGGAAAGAGAGGTAAAAACTTCCGGGGCTGAAGCAGTTAAAGTAAAAACATAAAATGATGACTTTTCCCTGTGAGCCGCCTTTATTATGCTCAACAGCCGGAGATCCAGTGTGTGTGATGAGGTCACAATGTAGAGCACTGAGAACAAGATCGGAGATTTGTTGGATACATTCTGGTGTGACTTTGGATAGAAGTAACGGGTGTGTAAAAATTGGTGTTTGGGTGTCGGTGGTGCCTTCCCACCATAACCCTATAGAGGAAATCCTGATGAAAGCGAGAATTGGCCTTGCTGTAATTGTAATGATCTCCTCCTGTCAGACGGGTGCTGAGAAATTGGGCTTTGGGTGTTAATTTGTGCCCATGAAACCTTCCCCCCCCCCCCCCCCCCCGCTCCCTTCTGAAGGGTGTTCCTGAACATCCATTCAGGAGAGAGCTCCCGCCCGTCTGTATATATACATTGGTGGGTGGGAAGTGGTTGAAGGAATATTTCATTTTTTTTTTTTTTTTTTTTTTTCTTCAATTTAAGCATTAAAAAAATCCCTGCTTCTGAAAATGGGCCATTTGCATAGAAGCCTTTAAAATGATGACTTTTGGTTTCTCATGTTGGTGCCCCATAGACTTTACCGGAGTTCCGGTGGCTTTTGAATTTGCCCTGATCTTCTGCTCGGGCCGAACCGTCCCCATCCCCCACCTTCTACCTTCCTTTCCATGAAGCTCCTGATAACGGATTTGTTGTTCCCACCGACTTGTAGAGATGAAATGAGTGGAGCAAAAATCAATGTGTGATGTGTGAGATCTCCTCCGGGGTCACAAGAACTTCTCATTCATTCTGGGAAAATGTGTCCTTTTGGTTTGTATCACCAGACTGTTCCTGAACATCACAATGTGTCTTTTGTGTCTTCACAGGGAAATCTTCATCTTCTAGATGGGTAAGTAAAGGGATTTTCACTCATTTTTACTTGGTCCTTTTTCTACAGAAGAACAAAAAATGAGACATTGGGAGGTGCCGGCAACATAAATCTGCCATCCTGGATTTCAGATCTCTTGTCATCAGAACTTTTATTGGTGGAATCCATATAAAGTGATCTGATCCAGAAATGAAGGAAAAGGTTTCCTGTGACATCGGGGGTTTCCCAGGGACCCTACGGGGGCAAGCATTACCGGCAGGAAGAGGAGATGGACTTGTCTCTCGTCTTTCTCCTCTTCTGGGAAGGCTGTTACAAGGCTAAACAAGGTTTAGGAGTGTCTATGGGAATGGTTGGTGGTTTTTCCAGAAGTACATTTGTGAGGTCAGGCACTGATGTTGGACAAGAAGGCCTGGCTCAGTCTCCACTCTAATTCATCCTAATGGAGTTCTATCGGGTTGAGGTCAGGACTCGGGCCGGTCAAGTTCCTCCACCCCAAACGCTCATCAATATCTTTATGGACCTTGCTTTGTGCACTGGTGTGCAGTCATGTTGGGCACAAGATGGAACCATCACTAAACTGTTCCCACAAAGTTGGGAGCATAACATTTTCCGACATGTCTTGGCATGCTGATGCCTTAACAGTTCCCTTCACTGGACCTAAAGGGCCAAGCCCAACCCTATCAAATGATTTGGACCAGTGCACAAAGGCCCATAGACGTGGATGAGCGAGTTTGGGGTGGAGAAACTTGACTGGCCTGCAGTCTTGACTTCAACCGAAAACCTTTGGGATGAAAAGGAGCAAAGGCTGAAAGCCAGGCCTTCTCATCCAACATCATTGCCTGACCTCACAAATGCTCTTCTGGAAGAATGGTCCAGCATGCCCATAGACACACTCCTAAACCTTGTGGACAGCCTTCCCAGAAGAGTTGAAGCTGTTGTTGCTGCAAAGGGTGGGCCAACTCAGTATTGAACCCTACGGACTAAGACACCCCCCCCCCCCCCCCCCCATACACACTATTAGATTTTCTGCAGATTTTTTTCTTCAGATTTCCCAAAACCATGTAGTGCAAGGGCCAGCCTGATTGCATACAAATTGAAACTCTTACGGTTTGACATCATAATATATGGTTTTGGTAAATCTGAAGATGAAAATCTAATGGTGTGTATGGGGTCTAAGACTGGGATGTCATTAAAGTGTGTCCCAGTACTTTTGGTAAAATGATGTATATGCAGTACAAATACCCCCTTCTATAAGTTGTGAGACAAGATACTTATGGTGAATATGGGGCCTCTTTTTAGGCATGTACGGTATACAGATAAAACCATATATTTTGTTACAGAATGAAAGCATATGACATAGATATTTGGGCTGACATGGTGTCACCAATCTATAAATTTAAATTCACAAATCTTGTGTATATTTAATGTATTGACAAGGCCCAACACGTCTCCATTATGACTTCATCCGGCACATTTTGGGTTTTCCTTCACCTAAAGCCAGAGGGGAGAAATATCAACTTATCAGCCTAATAATGTTCTATATGTTCAGCGTTGTGGAGCCAAGAGATGGCCAGACGGGGTCTAGATGATGAAGAGCTCACAAGGAAACGTCGGCTTTCTATATTATGATGCACAGATACTCCCAGATAGGCAGTAGTTCAGGTATTTGAAGTACCAAGTAGGGATGAGCTGAACACCCCCTGGTTTGGTTCGCACCAGAACGTTCTAACTGACCAAAAATGTTGTGCGTACTTCAAAACCCCATTGAAGTCTATGGGAACGTTTGAAATAAAAAGTGCTAATTTTAATGGCTAATATGCAAGATATTGTCCTAAAAAAGGGTTTGGGGACCTGACTTCTGCCCCAGGGGACATGGGTCAATGCCTAAAATGTGTTAAAAAAATGTCTGTCTTTTTCAGGAGCACAGATTTTAAGGACTAGACACAGCCTGCTTGCCCTCTTTTATTGGACTTGTGCCTGTCTGCCTCTCCTTGTTGGCCTTCCAGACATGATGGGAAAACCCAGCTATTGGCTAGTGTATATTGTGCTGGAGGCACACAACACCCACTAACTCCTGCAGATGGCTCAATTGGAGAACAGCAATAAAGGGTAGATACAGGTGTATTCTGCGGTGAAGGCACACAACACCCACTAACTCCTGCAGACACCGGAACACTACACAAGGCTGGCGGCCTTATATAGTGTGGGGCATGTACTACTCAGCCTGAGCTATAATTGGCCACAGGCATCCTGCCTGTGGCCAATCATGGCTCTTCTCGCTGCCGGCGCTGTGATTGCTGGCTCATGATTGGCCAATGTACTTCAATGGCGCAGTGCATTGTGGGCTGTGAGCACCACATGAATTTGGCACGAACGGCTCAGAGTTCTGGTTTCACCGAATGGGCGAGCAGCCGGTGTTCAAGTCGAACATGCGTTCAACTCGAACACCAAGCTCATCCCTAGTACCAAGCCACCAAAGCTCAGTGTGATCCTAGGTTCAGACTTGGATGTCAGCTCCTCCTTCGTGTCATGCAGCTGGCTCTGCCAAGTGGTGTTGCCCCTGAAACTATACAAGCACCATTAAATGGGAGGTCAATGAGCCACAACTCAAGGAACCTTAGAGCTCCACAGGACCCAGGTTGAGAATAGCGGCTTTAATAGGAACACTTGATCAGGAGGGAATTTTTCCCACTTTGGGGAGATTCCTATTCATTTTACTAAAAAAACTAGTGAATTCCATTCTATCTTTTCTCTGGATAAACTTTATTTATTTTAATTTTTATTTATTTTTTCACACTTGATAGCTCAGAAGGGGAAACCGAAGCTGTCGAGGCAAGGATGGGTAAAGTAAAGGAGACCCTTTTGTCCTTGGGCATGAATGTTAAACAGGTAAGTCTTAGTAGTTTTGTCTTGTAAACCAAGTAAGTGTTGCTCCAGACCTGCTCCTCTCACCTATCCATGAACAAACAAGGTGCTGGCTCCAAGAAGCCCATTCTTGCTCACCCTTGTAAGGAATAGGCAAATGTACTACTTTGCCCAGCTGTTGCTGATCTTTGCTTTCTGCCTGCCAATCTGGTGCTTCATTGCCTGGCTAAAGCCAACTTCCACCTGCTTCCTGGCCCTGCTACCATTTCCTGCTCTGGTGCCAAGCTGCTCCAACATCCTGTCCTGAGGACTGCAACTTCCAGCTCTACCTGCATAAGGAGCGGGCACCACCAGCCAGCTACTCTGGTACTTGTGATACTCCATGCCATCACACTCTCTGCCTCCACCTTTAGGAGTGTAGGGCAGGAGGTGCAAGAGTCCTCTGACATTTTCCCGTCTTCATTCCATATGTGATAGTACAGTGGCACTCATGTCTCCGTCCAGAAGCCACCACTTCCCTAAAATGTCTCCAACATATTTACAAAAATAACCCAAACCATGACATTTTGTATTGTCTGACACTTCCACCCTCCCCACCTTTTGCCACACACTCCCCCATCACCCCCCTTTCCTCCAAACCCCCTCACCCCATTAAACCAGACCAGACTACGTTTGGAGTAAAGGGCCAAAGGCCTTGATTTATTAACCAAAATATAAATATAAAATATAAACTTAATAAATAACTTTTAATAACTTGTAAACTTTTCTTTAACACTGGAACATGGGTCATTAGCATATCCAAGACCCCACTGGTCACTGCACCATATATTTGACCTCCAGACGGCATCCCCTGTCTGAGGCTAAACCCAAACCAATGCAGTGACCTACCCCTTTTCTCCTCCGGTTACCCCCTTGTAACCAGGAAGTACATCAACAACCATCCCCATTAATGGGTACAACCTAATTACCACCTGCACCACTTAACCTTCTAAACTGACCCCCAAACAACCAGCACACCCCTCACAACCAAATCCTACTAACCACAAGGGAGGGTGGGTGGGAATCTCTTCCTCCTCCGCTCTCCAAGTGGCCTGGCTTCCGCTCGGCTTCCCGGCCAAACGTGGTAGCTCCGCCTACTCGGCCTCTTAAAGCGCCCCCACATTTCTGCTATTAAAGCGGCGACAGTGCATACAAACAAACTGTCATGCCGTCCCTGCGCTTAGCAGCCTTTGGCTGCTGCTCCGTGGCCTCTTTCATGACAAAACACATTAAGGAAGAGGGGCTTCTAGATGGAGCCATGTTTCATGTATACAGCTGATGATTGAATAAACAAATTTGGAAGAGTAGAGATCAGATTACAACTCTCATTTATTCTTTTGCTATTATCATATATATATGGTAAGATTTCCCTTTAACCTTCTACTATAACTTTACACAGATGTTGATTTATAACTTGTGTTCCCTTATTTTTGTGCTATATAATTTCTTACCACTGTTCAATCCATAATCCATCTAAAGTAGACATTTTTTATTTATTTTTCTGAAGAATTGTAACCCTCCTGTAATTGCGGTCTTGGGATCTGGAGGTGGACTCCGTGCCATGGTTGGCTTTCTGGGAACTATTTCGAAGCTGTCTGAACTCAACCTTTTGGGTACCGTGAATTACATGAGTGCGATATCTGGAGCAACCTGGTATATTTATATTCTAACAATTTGTATAGCAATTTATTGAAAGTAAATTTCTATTGTAGGTATTTTTAACCACGTCACACCCAGGGAAATTAAAAAAAAAAAAAACTTTACATTATTATTTTTTTTTTTAATTTACATAGAAAATTTAACGCTAAGCCTTGGAAGGTTTTATCCCCTTCATTACCAGGCTATTCACTCCCCCCCCCCCCCCCCGCTCTATCTCAAGGGGACTAGGAAACCTACTATGTGATGACATAGGGCCTTTCTGGAGACATGAAGGGTCTATTAGACCTATTGTGTCTCCCCTGCTGCTAATCCAGCACAGACCATGCTTGATTAACTGCTTCTCCAGCTACAGTGACCAGGGAGGGACAGCTCTTAAATAGATTTCATTACTTCTTGGTCGCTTTCAACTTCATTACTTTTTTGTTTGTATTCATGGAGTTTATAGGAAAAGGGGAGCAAGGAAATAAGGTGTAGATTAAGATTGGTAGGGTCCAGGAAAGGCTTTAGGTATGTGGGTGACTAGAGAATGTTTTAGCAAGTTTGGGAAGATGCCAGCAAAGTGGGAGATTGAAGCTGTGTAGGATAGAATTGGAGGGTGACCATATTATTCGTGAGGGTCCAGAGGAGAGGTGGTTTGTGTGTTTAGAAATAAGTTTAGCAACCTTGTCTATAGTAGTAATATGACTGAACTGAGGTGACTCCATCTTGTGCAACCATGGAGTCATTTAAATTCAGGCTCTAGTTAGTCTATTAGTTCTGTTTTTCAGCTTTTGAACAGTGTTCTATAAAGCTTGCATAAGCAGTTTAATTCTGTAATGTCTGTAAAGAATTGTGGCTCAATGTTTGGGCCACCTTTCCTGTGTAATGAGACATGAAACGGGGAAGCAGGACTTGTGACTGAGTCATGAAAGCAGATGGCATAACTAATGAGAAATGTACACCTCTGTATTAACCATGCCCACCTTCCGTATGATTGGTTAATAATGTATATAAGTTGTATACCAGCCAAGAATTAAATCCGATAGCTTGGAACATAACCTCTGCATCTTTGTGTTCACCAAGAAGCTATCTCCTCAGTACTGAGAGGGTCTTGTGAGTGTGGTAATTGCTGTGATTATACCTAGCTGGTCTTGTCTGGTAAATGGAAATACCATTTGCTTCTCTTCAGTAGGGTTGTTTAAGGGGAATGTTGATTTATACCTGTTGACATGAGTGTGGGGGAGAGATCGGTAAAGTGGTGGTTTCATCAAAAAACTGTTTTTTATTTTTTTTATACTTTGACTTGATCTGGGCAGTTAGTGGGTGGTAGAGAAGAGTTGACATGGACTGGATGATAAGGTGTTAATGAGATATAAAATGGGTCTGCTTGGGGAGGAGGCAGGAATTGCATCTTTGGAGGGCAGATTTTAATTGGGTGAAGTCCTTGAGACATAGCCACACTCTTGAGCATCAGTGGAATAAGACTGGTTTTCAAGACTTCTGGTGTCATCTGTTTGCCAGGGTTGTAGGGGTTGGCACCTGATTCAGTGTATAGTGAGGAGTGTGAGCTTGTCCAGGGCAGAGGATAAGTATCTATTGTAGATGTAAGTGGCTAGATTGGGGTAGGACAGGTGGTCAGTAGAGAAGTGATGAAGTTGCATCTATTTTTATAAGTGATTGTTAGGCAATAGGAGGCAAAGGCAGTGGAAGACAGGGAGGGAGTAAAACTAATAAGGTGGTGATCAGAGCGAGGAAAAGGATTGTTGGAGAGGTTGTACATGGGCAGAAGAATACAAGGTCAAGGGTGTTGCCGTCAGAGTAGAAGCCTGAACCCATTGCTTCAGGTCAAATGAAGAGCTTAGTCTAGGAAGCTTAAAGTAGGAAGTAGCTTTGTTCATATGAACAGGGATGTTGAAATTGCTGAGAGAGATTGTGGAAATTTCATATGAAAAAGTGGAGTAGCCAGGCAGGAAAATTGCCAAGGAGAGTTGATAACGGTCCAGGGGGTTGGTAGATCAGAGCACTTAAGGAAATTGGAGAACATAGGCATGTACAGTGAGTTTCAAATGAGGGACAGTGAGGGTGGAGAGTACTTGGTGCTCTGTGGTTATAGGAGGAATTCCATTCCACCTCCCTTGCATCCCCTAGGTCTAGGAGAGAGTCCAGTGAAGGCCACCATGGGGGAGAGGGAAACGGTGTTGGCTTTATGAAGCCAATTTTCAGATACAAGTACATTTAAAGGAATAGGTGACTGTGTGTGTTTTGCATGTGGAAATTAGGAGGAAGTGATGTGTACAGTAATAGAGGGAAGAGAACAGGGTGATATGTACAGGTTGAGGGGTGAAGGAAAGTGAGTTTAAAAGGGGCTGCAATTGTGAAACGAGCGGTAGAGAGTGCATGATTTTCAGAGTTTAGCCCTGAATGGGAAACGAGGTCACCTGCAGTCTGCTGATTTGTAAAGTAGTTTGCTGTCTATGTTAATTTTTGTGCAAAGAGTGGAAGTGTCACCTAATTAAAGAAATCGCACTTTATTGGAAGAACCCCGGCATGCATCTCCCTGGTCTGTCCTCCCAAAAGGTGCTCTTGTTTAATACTATAGTGGGTGTGGATGGGATTTGCCAATTAATCAGGAGATAATATTCGGTACACAACTAGCACAGCAAACATTTCACACCACAATCCAACTACAACAGGGCCAGGGGGTAGGATTGTGACGATACAGCAGCCCATAACTTGGGTAATCCAGTTTAAAACTAAACAAACTTCAAAATGTGACCAGGTCTATAGATATGAAATGGCAGTAACACAAATTCAAAGTTTACCAAGGAGACATTTGAGCAGTCAGTCTATGTTCAGTTTAAGGTGGATGGGAATAGCGGGAATATAAATGCAGGTTTATAATTGAGAAATGGTGATCAAGAGCAGAAGTGTCACTTAAAGAACCCCGGTTTGTTGGGAGAACCCCAGAATGCATCTCACTGGCCTGGCTTGCAGGGGAGATCTGGGAATAGATGTTTCTCAATCTCCTCCTGCTTAATAGATGGAGAAATGTTCAGCAGTCTGGGGCTCCCTAAAGGAATGGGATAGCTGGTGAACCACTGCAGGTGGCAGTGAAGAGGGGGGTGGGGCTACTGTAAAGGTGATTGGGAGGTAGAAAAGCCATCTGGATCACTGTTAAATGGCTGAGAACTGGATGAAAAATAACCCCAAACTCATGGTTGGCAGCTTCAGCCATGAGCTTGCTGTAACTACTGAAAGACTAGGATGTCAGTTGGTTAACCACTTCCCAACTAGCCACTGCATTTATACTGTGGCAATTGGCTCCCCTGGGTGAGCTGTCATGTCTGTACATCAGCTCTTTAAGATACATTAGCATGTGCGTGTCCCCCGGAGCCAATACACGGGTGCAATGAGAATCTGGATCTGTGTAAACACAGAAATCCCAGTTCTGTCCGATCGTGTGTTCCTACTAGGTAGGAACACAATCTCTCTCCTCTAGTCTGCCACATTCCCTCCCCGCAGTTAGAAACACACATAAGGAACAGTTGATCCCTGCCAGTGACACAGTAATCTGTGGGTTTTTTTTTTTTCTGAAAAATGTTGATGTCTATGTTACAGTTCTACTAAAAATTGCATATCACCACCATTACTAGTGTAAAAAACAATAAAAATGCCATATCTTTCCCCATTTTGTAGACATTATAACTTTTTTGCAAACCAATCAACTTATGTATGCCACCAAAAGAGACCTTTATTTGTCGGAAAACCAAGGACATCCATTTTTGTTTGGGTACAGGGTCCCAAGACTGCAATTTTTCCGTTAAATTGACGCAGTGCCGTATTACAAAAAGGCGGAAAATCCTTCCGGGTTGAAGTGGTTAAACAAATGGGGTGGAGATTTCAGGCAAAGGAAGCATGTTGAATGAATAACTTGCCTACAAAATGCCTAACTTACTACTTTAATGTTCCAGGTGTATGTCCTCTCTGTATGCTAAAAGTAACTGGTCGGACTTTTCATACATGAAAGATCTGGAGATTTGGTTATGTGAGCGAATCAAAATGGAAACTGACCGGGATTGGACAAAGCCATGGGAGAAGATCAAAGAGAAATTTCTTGGAGACTCGTACTCTCTGACAGATCTTTGGGCCTATACATTCGTGTTCTTTGTCCTGAATAAAGTACGTACATGCCAGGTCCTGGCCAAGTTTTTAAACCAAGGAGAACCTTTAGCTCTGAAGTAACTTGACTTTAGCTTCTTGAATAATGGAGGCATCAGTCCTTTAATTTTTTTTTTTTTTTTTTTTCTGTTCATCAACATCAGACTCTTAGTTAGTTTGTCTGCATCCTAACTTCCTCTCGGATGTTCTCAGTACCGGCAATCTGAGTCATGTGTGAGGACTCGGGATGAGCCAAACTGCCCCCCAATGATTAACCTTGGGGTACCCTAAAACAACTTTCACTATTACCCTTTTTTTTTTTTTTTTTTCCCTCTGCAGATTGATGAAGAAAAGCTGTCCAGTCACAGAGAGATTTGTGATATCGGTGAAGACCCGTATCCCATCTACTGTGCTGTGAGAATGCGTAAAATGCTTGAAAACAGAACAGGTACATTTACTAGAATGGCCTTTATTCCTCACCATATGATTCCTATAAAGGAAGAATACTAAAAATGGAAATTGGGGCTTGGGCTGCCCATTATCCATATACTATTTTATTACATCATTTACAAGCTCCTTCCCTGGGGGGCTGATGCCATCCAGATTAAGCCCTGCCGATCAGACACTAAGTGGATGTAGAGAGAGCTGCTTATCAAGCTAGTGGAGCACTAAAGCTGGCCATACACTAGTACATTTCCCAATAACCTTTCCTTTATAAATACTCCACAGTACATTCCTTCAGTTGATAAGTCATTCAAAATTGTTTCCTGGAACTATAACCTCCACGCCAGCCATGCGGTGTCCTAGAGGCGATTCAGTTCGCATTATGCGCTATACAAGTCATTCATTCATGAGCCCCTCCAGACACTTTTTTTTTTTTTTCTCCTCGTAGTTTTGATTGGTAGTCGGGATAAAGTCCCTCCCACATTAATCTGGACAGATGTCACAATTGTTCTGTGTCTATCTCAGTATGCATTGCAAGTAAGAATACTTTAATCCCAAAGTGACACAGTAAAAATCCTCAGTAGTATATCGGGGAGGGATGGAAGTGCACACCAAGAGATGCTCAATTGCAATTGAGACAGGAAGGATTCAACTCCATTCCCTCCCCCAACCACACCCTCTAATGTGATTAAGGGGATGGAACTGAAGCCTTCCCATCTCCTGCAATAGACCAGCTCTTGGTGTGCCCTTCCATCTCTCCCTGGTATGCTTCTGAGTAACGGGCAAGACCAGCCCTGTGGGAGCTGCACCTGACCGGGATTGAATCACCGGGTGACTGAACTAGTGGAGCTTGGAGTGGTGCTATGTATTTGTTTTGGGTGCAGATAGTAAAAATCCTCTTCAGAAATATTTACTCCTTCCTGCCCAGTCCCTTTAGTAGGATCTGTATGTCTGGGGGTGGGGAAGGATCAGCCCATATAACTATGCATGGCTGTGAAACTGCTCAGATAAAGCCGGTCTCGTGGACACCCAATCATTTGTATGGAGTGAGAGCCGTCTGACACCCTAGTTAAGGTTCTGGAATGTGCAGTGAGCATGTTCTCTACACAGAAAGCAGCATGTGGGCATTAAAGTCTTCCCACTTTGCTGCCACACACATGCGTTATTTTGGGTGGCAACAAACAAGTGGGGGTTCAATTTTGGAATAAATGGAATTTCTGGAGTGAAAAACCATTCACTGATTGAAATGTGTTCATTGGAGAGAATTTCCATCCTGTTTGACTTTTCTCATTACTGCATCAAATAACTTCGACTTGACACCACCAATCCTTAAATGTGTTAACACAATTTTTGAAACCAAATCCCTCCTAGTGGATGGCCAGACTTACAATTCTTGCTCTTCTCCATTCTGATTTTATTTCCTACTTGTCCTTGATGAAGCTTGGCAGGTAACTGTTTGCAATGAAGAGGAAATAGAGATGACTCTTCATTGTGTATAGGACACATCATTCTCTGGCTGGACAATAACTGGAGGAAAATCTCATTTCAGACGCTTGGTTTGAGTTCACTCCACACAAGTCCGGATTTCCTGCTTATGACTGCTATATAAAGACTGAGCATCTGGGATGTACGTTTAGTGAAGGTCGTATATTGAAGGAGCTGCCTGAACATGACTTGACTTATCTTCAAGGTGAGACAAATCAAAAAAAGGTTAAATCTTACTTGTGCTATTTTATCTTGTCATCAAATGTGCTTTCCCCAGTTGTCGTCCAGGACAGCCCTTGAGAGATGGAGTCCCTCTCATCGACCCAGGAAACACATTGCCACAGTTCAAAAGGCGGTCCTTCAGGTACCTGGCCAGTAATTTGTGGTTCCTCCATTGGAACACGTTGCCAGAAACCAGGAGAAGGACTAGATCTCTCAAAGGCCTTCTGAAGGAAATGAAGTTGCAAGGGGGTATAGGTCCTATCCAACAGCTTCATTCTAGTCTGCACTTTTTTTCACCTGCCCCCTTCCTCTTTCCAGCATGAGTTGTGCTTCAAAGGCAGTGGGTAGGGATGAGCTTCATGTTCAAGTCGAACATGCATTCGACTGGAACATCGGCTGTTCGGTGAATACCGAACGTTATGGGCCATTAGCACCATATTCGTGTGGCGCTCAGAGCCCACAATGCACTGCACCATCGCAGCACATTGCTGGCTCATAAGTCAAGCATGCACTGTGACCCCGCATGCTTGGCCAATCACGGCGCCGGAAGCAACAAGAGCCATGATTGGCCACAGACAATCATAGCTCAGGCTGTGTAGTACACGCCCTACACTATATAAGGCTGCCAGTGTGGTAGCCTTGTGTAGTGTTGGCATCTGTAGGAGTTAGTGGGTGTTCTCTGTAACTTCAACACAGTATACGCCGTTTCGTTATCGGCTGATTTTGCGTTCTTGCTCTTCTGTAATTGAGCTCTTAGCAATCTGCAGGAGTTTGTGGGTGTTGTCTGCGTGCCTTGACCGCACTATACACCGTTATATCCACCTATATAGCTCTTCTCTAATTGATCCATCTGCAGGAGTTAGTGGGTGTTGTGTGCCTCCAGCACAATATACACTACCCAATTGCTGGTATTACCATGTCTGGAAGGCCAACAAGGAGAGGCAGACAAACGCGAGCCGATAAAAGGCAAGCAGGCTCTGTGTCTAGAGACAACAGTGCTAGACATGGACGCGGTGCATCGTCATCAGCAAGTGGCCATGGGACACGCTTGTCCTTTTCGGCATGATGCGACTCAACACGTCCAGCTGACGAAGACTTGGTAGATTGGATGACCAAGCCCTCTTCATCCTCCTCATCGTCTCACCCAGGCTCAGGGTACTAGCAAAGCAACTGCCAACGCATCGTCTTCCCTCCTCTCAATGTCATCATCAGTGACTCCTTCCCTAGACCCACCACGTCCTCCTGAACTCTTTGAGCACAGTGTTGGGTACATACTCCAGGAGGATGCCCAGTGTTTTGTAGGCTCTGATACTCAGCTAGAGGAAGGCAGTAGTGTGAGCCCAGAGGGGTGCTCAAGGACAGCAATCTGGCAGTAATGTTCCACAAGCTGCAGAATAATGCCAGGTTTGCTCCAGCGATGAAGAGTGAGGGGATGAGGGCACTGACTCCACGTGGGTGCCGAGGAGGAGGCACATGTCCAACGAGGCAGGATGCCCTCCGGGGGCCAGCTTGGGGGCAGCGCACCAACTGAATCACCGCAGAGCTCTGCCTGTGCAGGGCGCTGCCTCTGCGCATTATTCTAAAAGTTCTTTGTGGGCCTTTTTTGAGATGAGTGCATCAGATCGCACCGCTGCTATTTGCAACATATGTCTCAAGCGTGGCCAAAACATCAGCCGCTTGGGCACCACATGCTTGACCAGACATATGTTGACCTGCCATGCAGCTCGCTGGCAAGCGTACCTAAAATACCCACACCAAAGAACAAAGCGGACCTCTCCTTGCTCCTCATCAGCTGGGATCTCCAACCCCACTAGACCTTCAGTACTCTCTGAAATCTGCGCTGAGAGGAATGAAGGTGTAGAATTAGGTGTGTCACAGCCAAGTGCTTCCGGGCACTCTGCTAGCCGTACACCCACGTCTGATTATAGCAGGCAAATGTCCCTGCCCCAGCTGCTGGACCGTCGAATAAAGTTCACTCCCAGCCATCCACATGCCCAGCGGTTGAATGCTAGCTTGGCTAAATTGCTAGCACTTCAACTGCTGCCTTTTCAGTTGGTAGACTTGGCCCCCTTCCGTGAGTTTGTACAATGTGCGCTTCCTCAGTGGCATGTGCCCAAACGCCACTTTTTCTCACGGAAGGCGATTCCGGCTCTCTACTGGCATGTGGAAGGCAATGTTCATGCATTGCTGGACAGGGCGGTCAGCGGTAAGGTGCATATTACCGCTGACTCATGGTCCAGCAGGCATGCACAGGGACGTTACCTGTCTTTCACGGCCCATTGGGTCACTCTTCTGGCAGCTGGGAAGGATGCAGGACAAGGTGCAGTAGTGTTGGAGGTTGTTCAGCCACCATGCCTCCAAAATGCTACTACTGAGTGTGACACACCTCTCCTCCACCCCCTCTTCTTCTTCCTCCATGGCCTCTTCCAGTACTCTGTCCTCAGAACCAGCAGTGCTCCGTAGGCTTTCCAGGGGCTACGCAAGTACGCAGGCAAAAACTATGCCATGCCGTGCTTGCGCTGGTTTGTTTGGGCGACTGGGGCAGGTGTTTTCTCAGCTCTGCAGGGGCAGACTGAGTTGGTTGACACCATGCCAGCTTAAGCCAGGAATGGTGGTTTGTGACAATGGCACCAACCTCCTCTCCACCCTCCGACAGGGACAACTGACCCGTGTGGCTCACTTCCTTAACCTGGTGGTGCAGCGGTTCTTGGGCAGGTACCCGGGCTTACAGGATGTCCTGAAGAAGGCCAGGAAAGTCTGTGTGCATTTCCACCGATCATTTAATGCCTGTGCTTGGCTGAGCTCCAAAAGGAGTTGAACCTGCCTAAGAACTGCCTTATATGTGACATGCCCACCAGGTGGAACTCAACGTTGGCCATGCTGCAGCGGCTGCACACGCAGCAGAGGGCCATCAATGAGTACCTGTGCGACTACAGCACCAGGACCGGGTCAGGGGAGCTCGGGTTTTTTCCTTGCCATGCCAGTGGGGCATGATCAGGGATGCATGCCCTGTCCTGTCACCGTTTGAGGAGGCCACAAGGATGGTGGGCAGTGACAGTGCATGCATCAGTGACACTGTACTTGTCCACCTGTTGAAGCATACAGTGCATGGAATAATGGACAGGGCACTTGAGGCAGAACAGAGGCAGGAAGAGGACTTCCTTGCCTCTCAAGGCCCCCTTTATCCACAGTGTTCTTGCTGTCCCACCCATCACACAGGACGAGGACTATTGTCAGCATGGAGGTGGAGGCTGGCACTCAGCATCAGCAGAAGCAGATAACCTATGCTGCATGGCCTCCCTGATCCTGCAAAGCCTGCGGAAGGATCCTCGTATTCTTCGGATCAAGGAGAGGGACCATTACTGGCTGGCCACTCTCCTTTATCCACGGTACAAGGGTAAGGTTGCCGACCTTATCTTGCCATTGCAGAGGATGAGACCTCTCCGGGAGGCCTTGCAGAAAGGTCTGTGCAACACGTTCCCAGAGACTGGGAGGTTACAAACTCCTGGTCCTGGACAACGTGTTGCTGAGGCATCGGTCATAAGGAGCGGTGGAGAAGGTGGCCGTCTGACCGATGCGTTCAGACAATTTTTTTTAGTCTGCAGCCCCAAGGTATGATTGGTTCCAGCAATCATCGCCAGCGTCTGATTTACATGGTGCAGGAATACCTAGGGGCAAGGTCAGACTTGGACACCTTTCCCACCAAAAATCCTCTGGCTTACTGGGTCTTGAGGATGGCTCGCTGGCCAGAGCTTGCACAGTATGCAATTGAGCTACTATATCACATCCCTTCAAGACTGCCAATGCTGAGTGACTGTCCTGTTGGTCGTCTATCCTCTTCCTCCTCCACTGATATGTTAGAAGAACATTTTTGGTTCTGGGTGATGCCACCAGCCCAATTTTTCAGCCCCTGTTTAACAGGGGCGTTTAATTACAATTCTTTATATAATTCACAGCAGGGCCCGTTCCTGTGCCCACCCAGAGTAACGGTGAGGACTTATAGTGTTGTGGCACCACAACCACCAAAGGTCAATTTTTCTACCACTGTTCAACAATGGCATGTAATTACAATTCTTGATATAATCGTTCACAGCAGGGCGCTCCAGCGCCCACCAAGAGTCACTTTGAGGGCTTACAATGTTATGGCAACACCTTGTTCTGCCATTTCTGCAGAGCATATAGGGCAGGCCCCTACTTTTAAACATCCAACTTACAAGTGTCTCCTACTTGCAAATGGAAGGAGAAAACAGGAAGCGAGATGAAGAAAAAAGACTGACAGCCAAACAAATTATACAGGGATAACCCTTCCCTATGTTTTCCAAAAAGCTTAAAAATTGATTTTTTGACTGGAGCTACACTTTAAAAATGTACCAGTTCAAAATTAGATTCTACTTAACACAACAAATCTACACAGTCCCTGTCTTGTTTTCACCACCTGTATACTGCTGCTCTGAGTACCGTATATAGGGCCTGGGGGCCCCACGTCTTTCTTTTTTAATATGGGTACGGGGTTCCCCTTAATATCTGTACAAGACCCAAAGGGGCTGGTAATGGGCAGGGGGGGGGCTACCATACCACTTTTTTTTTTTTTTTTTTCTTCCTCAATGGATTTTCATCCATATTGTCGGAACCAGATATTATATTAAAAACGCAAGCAATTTGAAATGACTTTTTTTCCGTTAAATGTCATTTTGTGCAGGGACTTCTAAACACGGGAAACGCGTGGCACTTCAGGCATACTACAGACCCCCCCCCCCCCCCCCCCCGACATGATACATTTTTTTTTTTTTTTTTTTTCCTTAACCACTTGCCGACCGCCGCACGCCGATGTACGTCGGCAGAATGGCACGGGCAGGCATAAGGGCTTACATGTACGTCCCTTGCCTCCCGCGGGTCGGAGGCCCTACGGCGGTCGGTTTTCGTTCGGGAGCGATCCCGGACGAGGGGACGGCCATTCATTCATGGCCACCCCCTCGCGATCGCTCCCGACGAATGGAAATCCCCGGTGACATCACTTCCTCTCCTGTAATGTAAACACAGGAGAGGAAGTGATGTATTCTCTCCTCCGTGTCGGTATTTTTCGTTCCGACACAGAGGAGAGCGGATCGGTGAGTTGCACCAACACTCACACACACAGTAGAACATGCCAGGCACACTCACACCCCCCAGTCACAGTGACACGAATGTCATTTTTTTTTTTTTTTTTTTTTGCATTGGTGTCATTTGTGACTGTAATAACTGTTAGGGCAGTTAGGGTTAGCCCCCTTTAGTTCTAATGTACCCCCCTAACCCCCCCAATAAAGGTTTAACCCCGTGATCACCCCCCGTCGCCAGTGTCACTAAGGCTGGGTTCACATTGCAGCGGTTTATGAGAACGAATGTGATTCGCACCGCAGTGCAAATCACATCCGATCTCTGTGCGATTCGAGTTCAGCCATTCGCCGCACCCGATACACCCACCGCAAATTCGCACGGGACCCTTTTTTTGGCCCGCAGCAGAATCGGATCGCATGGGTGTTCACACCATGCGATCCGAGTTTGCAGATCGCACTGCGATATGCGAACTGATCTGGGGGTGTCATTAACATTTCACTGACACTCCCAGCAGTTCGCATAGGGCAGTGTGAACTGCCGCCGGGAGGCATGCAATGCGGGAACCCGCCGCGCATTTGTGGCGTTCCCGCATCGCTCCAGTGTGAACCCAGCCTAATAAGCGATCGTTTTTCTGATCGCCGTATTAGTGTCACAGGTGACGCTAGTTAGGCAGGTAGGTATTTAGGTTCGCCGCAGCTTTTTATAGCGCCAGGGACCCCCATATACTACCGCATAAAGCCCCCTGATTGCCCCCTAGTTAACCCTTTCACCAGTGATCACCATATAACTGTTACAGGTGACGCTGGTTGGTTAGTTATTTTTTTATAGTTTCAGGGCACCCGCCATTTATTACCTAATAAAGGTTTAACCCCCTGATCACCCGGCGGGTGTCATTTGTGACTAATAACTGTTAGGGCAGTTAGGGTTAGCCCCCTTTAGTTCTAAGGTACCCCCCCATAAAGGTTTAACCCCGTGATCACCCCCCCCGTCGCCAGTGTCACTAAGGCTGGGTTCACATTGCAGCGGTTTATGAGAACGGATGTGATTCGCACTGCAGTGCAAATCACATCCGATCTCTGTGCGATTCGAGTTCAGCTATACAGATAGTATGGCTGAATTCGTGTCGCACCCGCCGCAAACTCGCACGGGACCCTTTTTTTGGTCCGCAGCAGAATCGGATCGCATGGGTGTTCACACCATGCGATCCAAGTTTGCAGATCGCACTGCGATATGCGAACTGATCTGGGGGTGTCATTAACATTTCACTGACGCTCCCAGCAGTTCGCATAGGGCAATGTGAACTGCCGCCGGGAGGCATGCGATGCGGGAACCCGCCGCGCATTCGTGGCGTTCCCGCATCGCTCCAGTGTGAACCCAGCCTAATAAGCGATCGTTTTTCTGATCGCTGTATTAGTGTCACAGGTGACGCTAGTTAGGCAGGTAGGTATTTAGGTTCGCCGCAGCTTTTTATAGCGCCAGGGACCCCCATATACTACCGCATAAAGCCCCCTGATTGCCCCCTAGTTAACCCTTTCACCAGTGATCACCATATAACTGTTACAGGTGACGCTGGTTGGTTAGTTATTTTTTTATAGTTTCAGGGCACCCGCCATTTATTACCTAGTCTCACTAGTGTACCCCTAAATTTAGGGGTGTCTACTTTCCAAAATGGGGTCATTTGGGGGGGGGGTTTGTGCCATCTTGGCATTTTATGGCCTTCAAAACTCTAATAGGTAGTGAGAAGTGAAATCAAAAATTTACGCCCTTAGAAAGCCTGAAGGCAGTGCTTGGTTTTCGGGGCCCCGTACGCGGCTAGGCTCCCAAAAAGTCCCACATATGTGGTATCCCCGTACTCAGGAGAAGCAGCAGAATTTATTTTGGGGTGTCATTTCACATACGCCCATAGCATGTGTGAGCAATATATCATTTAGTGACAACTTTGTGTAAAAAAAAAAAAAAAAAAAAAAAAAAAATATTTTTTTTTTGTCATTATTCAATCGCTTGAGGCAAAAAAATAAAATATTCAATGGGCTCAACATGCCTCTTATCAATTTCCTTAGGGGGTCTACTTTCCAAAATGGGGTCATTTGGGGGGGTTTTGTACTGCCCTGCCATTTTAGCACCTCAAGAAATGAGATGGGCAGTCGTAAACTAAAAGCTGCGTAAATTCCAGAAAACGTACCTTAGTTTGTAGATGTGACAACTTTTGCGCAAACCAATAAATATACAATTATTGACTTTTTTTTACCAAAGACGTGTGGCTGAATACATTTTGGCCTAAATGTATGACTAAAATTGAGTTTATTGGATTTTTCTAATAACAAAAAGTAGAAAATATCATTTTTTTTCAAAATTTGCGGTCTTTTTACGTTTATATCGCAAAAAATAAAAATCGCAGAGGCAATCAAATACCATCAAAAAGCTCTATTTGTGGGAAGAAAAGGACGCAAATTTTGTTTGGGTACAACATGGCATGACCGCGCAATTACCAGTTAAAGCAGCGCAGTGCCAAAGTGTAAAAAGACCTCTGGTCATTTACCAGCAAAATGGTCCGGTCTGAAAGTGGTTAATCATCATTAAAATCAGTGCTCCTGCCAAAACGGCCATTTTTAATAACATTTTAGGCATTGACCCATGTCCCCTGGGGCAGGAGCCAGGTCCCCAAACCCTTTTTAAGACAGTATCTTGCATATTGGCCATTTAAATTAGCACTTTTTATTTCGAATGTTCCAGTCCTATAGACTTCAATGGGGTTCTAAGTTCTCGTACGAACCGGGGGGTGTTCGGCTCATCCCTAGCGGTGGTTGTCAGACACTATTGCGTCACTTCCGGTGGAATCACAACATCACTGTGTACTGAGACTTCTGGGTCTCTGAAGGTACAAAGAGGAGGGCACACGCTGTGCCTGTGAGCTCCAGACCAGCGTCCAGCTATACTGAACTAACGGCGGGATCCCAATCTCAAGGTGGACCATGAAGACTAATCCCCAGGACACTCTGGTGGAGGCAGGCGTAAGCCAAACCCAGGTAGGCTGCTGGGCAAGCCCTTACTCTGGTGGTTAATGGGGTTAGTGGTGATGGTAAGGCTGGGACCTGTAGTACCCCATGGTGGTTACCTTGCAGTCCAGGTGATTTTTACGGTGGTGATGCAGTATGGGTGTCTTTTAGAAGGGATACAGTTTAGATACTAAGAATGCCTATTCTTTGTTTCAGGCTAAGGAGGCCCCAAGGGAAGAAAAATCAGGCCGCAAAAAGTGCCCTAATTGTGGAAATTGTCCTCGGGCTCTAGCAAAGCCCTATGCAAACAGTGTATTGCTGGCATTCTTAAAACAGAGGCAGACTCCCCCCTTGGCTAAATTCCTTGGTTCCTTTAAAGAGATGGCATCAACTTTTTTTTTTAAATCTATCCAGGATTTAATTACAGATGTAGACACAGCTGCTCCCACCAGTAGGGCGACCTACAATGTCCTCCTCACCATGCCTTACAACACCCAGCTCTGGGGAGCCCCGTATAGTCAGGGAGCATAGCCCACGAATCCTCTGATGTAGATTCCGACCCTGATGAGGATCAGGCTGTAGCTAACAAAGGCGCAAGATATAAGCTATCTCTGGAGGAAGTAGAGGAGCTATTGAGCGCCATTTATTATACGCTGGAAATTGATGTGGAAGAGACTCTATTAACCAGACATTATCAAATATGAGTCTCTGGGGGAAAAAAAGAAGGCTAAGGTTTTTTTTTCCAGTACATAAGGTGCTCTCTGACCTGGTCCTTAAGAAATGGTCCGAGCCAGATGGTCTTTCCCAATTGTCTAAAGTTGTTTTGAGAGCCCAGAGGTGGTCTGGAATAAAAATTCTAAGCTAGACGCCCCTCTGAAGTCTCTAAACAGTCTGACCTAGCCTTTGAGGACATGGGTCATTTAAAAGTTCCAATGGACAGAAGGACAGACTTGGTCTTAAAGAGGGCCTGGGATGCTTCTATGGCAGGCTTGAAACCAGCTCTAGCCACTTCTTGTGTGGCTAGAAATCTGGAGTTCTAGTTATCACAACTACAGGAACATCTTAAAGCGGGCGCTCCTAGGGCTGAGTTCTTAAACCTTTCCAATGCTATTTAAGGTGACGTGTTTCATTTCTGATGCCTCCACTGATTCCGTTTACAGCTAAATCTGCAGCAATCTCAGTTGCAGCTAGGAGGTCAGACCTAGTCTTCGGGCCTGAGTTAGATACTGCCTTAGAAAGGATGGCAGATAAAGAGAACCTTTCCCACAAAAATTTTCAAAGGAACCCTCAAACAGAAGTTCAAACCCAAAAAGCACTGGGTGGGACAAAAGGAAGGGGGGGCATACTTTTTAACCATCCCAGTCAAACCCCCCAAGCCCCAGGTTTCCGGTGGGGGTTAGGTTATCCCACTTTCTTCCACAGTGGGAAAGGATAACCTCAAACAAGTTAAATATAATAAAGAGGTTATGTGCTAGAGTTTCACAACAGCCCACCCTCAAATTCTCGTAACAACTCCCCAGTGGCTCAAAATGCCAAGGCCTTGCCATCTCTGTTGGGGGAGATGGTGGATCAAGAAGTATTGACACCAGTCCCCATTCAGGAACGGGGACCGTTTTTACACTTTTTTTTTTTTGTGGTAAAAAAGCCATCTGGGGAGTTCAGACTGATCATGAACCTCCGTGCTCTGAATCTCTCCATCCTTTACAAAAAGTTTTGGATGGAGTCCATTTATTCAATAAGGAATCTCCTCTAAAAGGAGGGGGTTATGGCTACCCTGGATTTAAGGGACGCCTATCTGCATATCCCTATAAAGGAATGCCAAAAATTTATTCGGATGGCAATTTCAGATGAGAAAATATGTTTTTCAGTGCAGCACACTTCCCATAGGACTGTCATCCACCCCAAGAATCTTTACCAAGGTTCTTGGGCAGACACTAGTTCCGTTAAGAAGTCAGTCAGTCTCGATCATTCCATATCTAGACAACTTGCTACTGACAGCTCACTCGGAGAACAGGCTCTCTCAGGACTTGGAACTAACACAGCTAAACCTGAGTCAGCTAGGGTGGATTGTCAGTCATGAAAAATCCAAAACTATCCCTACACAGGAGATCCTGTACCTAGGTTACAAGATCATGTCTGTAAATCAGACAATGGTGCTACCGGAAGAAAAGACTTTGAATCTGTGGCACAAAATCTTTTCTCCAAAGCTGCCCCAAGTGTACAGTAAGACCTAATATCAGTATTGGGTCTCATAACAGCAGCCATTCCAGCTGTACAATGGGCCAGGTTCCATCAAAGGGCCCTTCAGAGGATCTTGTTAGAACACTTAAAAGGTAGGGATCTGGAAGAGGCCTCGATCCCTGAGAAAGTAAAGTGCTCCCTCTGGTGGTGGAAGGATGCAGAGAACTTAAACAAGGAGTTTCTCTGGGTCTTGCCTATCACATCCACACTGACCACAGATGCAAGTGGTTGGGGCTGGGGAGCCCAACTCTAACTGGGCCCAGGGCAGGTGGACTCTGGAAGGGAAACATTTTCTTTTCCAATTGGAAGGAGCTAAAATCATTCCTCAGTTATACTAGCTTTTCAGACCACGATGCAGGGTCACAATCTATAAGTCCACTCGGACAATGACGGCTGTAGCTTATATAAACAGGGAGGTACCAGAAGTCCTCGTTTAATGTCTGTGGCCAGGCACATTTTTCAGTGGGCAGAATGCAATCGAAGGTCTTTTTCTGCAATACACTTGAAAGGGGAACTGAACAACTCTGCAGACTTGAGTTGACAGACTTGACAATGAGTTTTGAATCAAGAATGGTCTCTAGATCCAGAAGTGTTCAATCTCATAGCAGCTCACTGGGGAAGGCCAGTAGTGGATGTTTTTGCAAACGGAGAATGCAAAAGTTCCTGCTTTTTGCTCGCTATGCCCAGGGGATGTCCCCTTGGTAGTAGATGCCTTACAGACTCCATGGACTTTCAGCTTGGCTTATGCGTTTCCTCCACTGCACCTCATCCCAAGGGTTCTAGTGACATTTCTTGGGGAGGAAATGTGTCTAATTTTAGTGGCACAGTTTTGACCCAAAAGACCATGGTTCACAACGTTGCTGCAGTGACAGATCAACCTCCCCTGAGACTTCTCTGCAGGCGGGACCTCCTGTCAGTGACCTCCTTTTTCATCCACAAGTAACCATGTTGAAACTCTCAGCGTGGTTACTGAGGAAGACATTTTGAGAAGGGTCTGACAGTGTAATTCGGACCTTACGACAGAGTAGTAAACCAACCACCAGAGCCATTTATAGAAAAAATCTGGAGAAAATGTAATAGCTGGCTGGATAGCCGTGGGGAGACACATGGATACAGCTAATGGCCTTCAATTTTTACAGGAGGGGATAGACAAAGGACTAACTCGTAGTACTATTAAGGTTCTGATAGCTGCCCTAAGCGTGTACCTAGCGAAAAGGATACAGGATGATCCTTTCATCTCTAGGTTCTGTTGAGCGATATCTAGATGTAAACTAGTCAACAAAGCTCCATCTTGGGATTTAACTGTTGTACTGAAGGCTTTCTTGGGGTCACCATTTGAACCTATATCAGAGGCCTCTAAGACTGATTACATTCAAGACAGTACTTCTGGCAATCTCTTCAGCCTGTAGGGTTGGTGAGATACAAGCCTTTTCCTTCAAAGAGCCATTCCTTTAGATTTTATAAGACAGTTGTTCTAAAGACAGACCCTGGGTTCTTGCCAAAACTGGCATCTAGTTTCCATAGGTCACAGGATATTGTCCTTCTTTCTCATTTGATGCATTCTGGCAGAATGAAGGAATGAAGGAACAATTTAATTAGATGTAAGGTGCTGCATTTTAGAATTATCTTTAGGTAACCAATCCATTCAGAATCTCAGATTCTTTTTGTTTTTTTCCAATCAATGTAAGGGACAGAAGGCTTCAAAGGCCACCATGGCTAGGTGGATTAGGCTAGCTATAACAGAGGGTGATGGAGCAATGAACGAAGATCCTCCTGGGGGTATTAGAGCCCATTTCACAAGGCCATTGGCGGAATCCTGGGCAAAAAGAGCTGGTGCCACCCTGGAGCAAATATGTAAAGCAGCCACATGGTCAAGCTTCTCCACCTTTACAAGACCTTATCAACCAGACTTAATGGTCCAGTCAGGATCAGGCTTTTGAGAAGAGAGTCCTCCATGCCGTCTGCCCCCCCCCCCCCCAAATCTGGTGAGTACTTGGGGATCCTCTCAAGGGCTGTCCTGGAAGACAACTGGTGACATCTGGAGTTAGTACTTACCGGTAACCCCCTTTTCCAGTGGTCTTCAAGGACAGCACGATCCCACCCTTTCTTTTATAATGTTGTTGTAATAACATTACTTGTGGTTGTTACAGTTCCATCCTCTGGTTCTTGGTAAATGACTGGCCAGGGACCTGAAGGACCACCTTTTGAACTGTGGCTATGTATTTCCTGGGTCGATGGTGTTGTGGAAAATTTGATTGTATAACCTTTTATTCTAGGATATGTGTTTTATAGTTTGCCATCTGTCTCCCTGTGTCTGGTTTGATAGAGGGGCGCTCTATCAGAGCGCACTTGGGTCAAATTGAGACCAGTGGTAAAAAGTCAGTATGAAAACCTTCTCATCGGATTTGAGACGTGTTCTCTGTGTCTGTGGATATTTGTAGGTACCAAGCGCAATGCACTGGGCTTTTTGCCTTCAAGTGAATATGGGCATTAGAGAAGCGAAGTCTACATAACGAGATAGACATATTATTTGATCTCAGTGTGGCTACGTTATCCTTTTTGGATACATATCTGCTTTAATGAGAGGACATTGGTATCTGCCTTGTTAAAATACTTGTACCGTATGTTAACACCAGTAGCAAAGTCCCCGCAGATTGTCTCAAGCTTTTAAGAATCATAATGAGCTCACCCCATACTGTTTACTTTAAAAGCACTATGGTCTGTGCTCCATTCTGACTAAAAGGGGGCGTGTGCATTTCCTCTTGTGAATGCCCTCCCCTTTAATGTATGTCATTTTCTGTACTAAGGAAGTCCAGCCTGTTGGGGGCAGGACTTCCTGTTTGTCATTCTTTGGGAGATAATAAAAGGCGATGTTGAGCCCCCAGGGGGGGGGGGGGCAAAAGCATGGAACTTAGAACGTAGAAGGATGGTTGAGTCTGTTCAATGGGATTAATGTGTTGGAAGGTAACCTAAAGCATTATATCATTAAGACTGAAATGGGTGCTTATTGGAAGCACAAAGTAGGTAGTGGGGCTGTGTGCATAGCATAGCAGCCAAATTTCTACGACAATGGGAGGGACTCCATCTCTCAAGGGCTGTCCTGGAAGACCACTGGAAAGGGAATTACTGGTAAGTACTAACTCCAGTTTTCTTTTGTTTTTATTTTTTTCCTATGCAAAATCGTGTGAGTGGTTCATCTTTGCCTAAACTGCAGTTTGGCTTGGGTATAATTGTCTAAATTGGACTTCGGCATCAGTCTGACTGGACTGAGATGTTCAGCCTGGCCATAGGGGGGCACTGTCTCCTGTGGCAGGCATGGAACTATTGTCTGGTAAGGTGCTTAAGTTACTCTTTTGGAGCCAGGTCAGTGGGAGTGGCCCTCTCGCTGTGCCCTCTGGGAGAGGGTATTTAAGATGCAGACGTCACATGGTTGAGGGTTTTGGTCCAGTATGATGTGCTGACTTCATGGCCCTGGTCCTCCTGGCTAGCCCCCAGGAAGGCTATTGCCTGAGGTGCAGATCCACCTGACTTCAGTGTCTCGGGGCTGGTTAGCCCAAGGCAAGGAAACTAAGTGAGGCTTCTGAGGTGGTTGGGTGCTCTCTCCAGTTCGGGAGAGACCTAGTGTACTTCAAGCATTCCAGGGGAGGACTCTTTAGAAGAACACCACGTATGGGTTGGTTTTCTTAACAAGAGCCTGGAAGGGCTGAAGTAACCGAGAGAATTTGGTCTTGTGGATACTGCAGGCTGAAGGATCCAGGTATCCTACAAGTGTTTCAAGTTTGGTTTCCCTACATGTTCTACAACAATGTCCTGTGGCAGAGGCTTGTTCCTGAGTAAGCACCTTGTTGGCTACTAGGCCTTGTGAGAGGGACTGTCCAACCTGAGTGATAATCCAGCTGCAAATGGCTATTCTCTGGATGCAGTCAAAGTAAGCAATTTCTGGGAAAGAAGTTAAGGTACTCTTAAAGGCTTGTTGTTCAATTGACTAAAGAAATTCTGCGCTATAGAAAAGTGAAAACCATGTTGCAAAAAGCCGCTACATATGAATGTGACAAAAAAGGAAAATGTAGAGCTAATGTGATATATTCAATATAAATAAGTCCACTACAAGTCCATCTAGAGGGATAAGGTCACCATGGATCCGACATTAACCTCAATCAAGGGGAAATGACAGCAAACAGTAAATCAGACAGTAATGGCATCCACGAAGGTAGATATAATTAAATATTCTTACCAGAGTTGGTGGACCTGTGTCAATGACACCAGATCAAACAGACCTAGAATGAGAAGCCACCAACATCGATTGCTGTATGTCATCTGGAAACTCTTAGAGGCCAGAACCGGGGTGACGAGGAGGTCCAATATTGATATAGCTCTCTAAATGGTCAATACATTCATGGAGCAGATGTCATGAAAAACATAAACAAGCTCCCAATGGTGTAGGTCAAAAAGATATTATGGCTTTTTTATTTGTATAAAATACCAGCAATTTAACAAAATTGCAGCAACAAGAGGTTTTAAAAAAAAATAAAAATGGAGATCACAATTTTTAAAAGCAAGTCTTTCCACTCCCCATATTGCTTTTAAACCTTAATCTTCTCCCCAGCCACTCCCTCCCAGAGCTTGGTAGTGGTCAGATATAGATATAGATCTATATCTTTTCATAACCCATTGAACCCCTCACTATTTCTGGAATATTTTTCCAGAGGCAGGCAGGAGTAATCAGCCACTAGGCTTAGGAATAGACCAGACCTGAAGAATTGCTTCTCAACTGAGTACAGCGGAGCCAAAGACTACATTTATCCAGCCTTTGGCACGGTGCTACAGATCTATACATATACAATGACTTTATCAAATGACCACCTGAGATCTATGTCCTTGCCAGTTGGAGAGAAAACCCATAATTAAATATGAATGTGTACGGCTATGGAACTAACAAATACTAAAAGGTCATTTACAATTCATAACTGATCCTCCTTTTTTATATTCAGCACTAATGCAGCCTTTTTTTTTTTTTTTTTTTTTTTTTTTTTTTTTTTTTCTTCTGCAGGATTGTGGGGCAGTGCACCCGGCGCTGATTGGGCTTGGTTGGCCATTCGTGGTAGGTGATCATGGATTCCCAGCTTAACATGCCTCCCCACCAATTAATGTAACAATTAGGAAAACCAAATGTAGTGCAGTGTCCCACATACTATTCCCTGTTTAGTGCATGGCAGACAGACAGTATTCTCAGCATTTCAAGCGAAAACCAAGCAGATGGTGTCCTTTCTTTGTGGTTTTTATATTTTGTAGAACTGGGAAAGGGATTGGGGTGAGCCTTGGCACACCCAGAACACTAGTGCAAACTTTAAGGATGCCATCTTTAGACCTTGACTAAAGTTTTCAAGGAAGGAAAAAAATGTGAACCATTCAGCCTATGGGGTTCCCACTCTGGAAAATCTGGAATAGTCTCCAAGAATAAAAAAAGCAACGTCCCTCCTCAAAATTCTCGGGCTTTTACTCGCTGTGGCCTTCTATTCATGAATGCCTCCTTCCAGTATCGGCCAAATCCTCAGATGACTTTGCTCCAACTGTTCCTGCAGATTTGCTTGTTGGTTCCTCGGCTCTCCTTGGGCTGGAACTGCACAACCTCCTGCAGATTTCTCCAGATTGCCATGGAGGGCATGACAGTCCTTCCAGGCTGGGTCTCTCTCAAGCAGGAAAAGGACCCTGCTGTTCAGGTCTTAGACCATTTATACCCCCCCCCCCCCCCCCCCCCCCCCCTGCTGATCACTCTCCTTACCAAGGATTGACAGAGGCTGTAAGAAGGATCTGCCTCTTCCAGCTCACTATGTTCTTGTACTTTCTGGAATACAGGGGAAAGTGGATGAGCCTACAGAATGGAACACTGAAACATGGCGCCACTGAATACAGTGAAGCTCAAAAATAGAATACATTTACTTATTGACAGATAACTAGCAGGGTGCTACACAAAACATACATTTCTTTTCTTACATCAGGGGACACAGTCATAGTAATTACTATGTGGGTTATAGGGCCACTGATGGGTGATGGACACTGGCACGCCATAGGGCACTAAGTGCACTCCCTATATAACCCCTCCCCCTACGGGGAGTCTGTTTTTTCGCCAGTGTCTAAGGTGTTGGTCACAAAGATATGCTGTGCTCCACTGGAAGCTTCCTTGCTGGGGCTAGCCATGCTGACTGAATCCAATCAGATGTCCTTTCATGGGCTAAAAAAATGGTACCCAAGCCTCGTGTCTGAAGAAACAAGGTTTTGCTTGCAAATTTTGTTTTCTTTGATCACAGCACAAAGGAAACCATGTATTGTCCCATGCTGCAGTGTAGTGGACATGCCTAGGGCAGATATTCAGTGAATGACCTTACATTACACACAACACATGTTGAGAATAGCCCTAAAAGCTCTGACTTTGATCTGAGTGTTTCTTCCCTTGGTCAAGGAGTCAAACAGGGCTGAAACCAGACAACTTACAATTTCAAGGAGGTCAGCAGTTGCAGCTTTTCCACAGGTTTCAAATGAGTTCAAAGTATGAGCCAAACTGCCCTGGGTTCAGGATATCTTCAAAGTTTGGGTGTCAAAACCCAACTCCATTGAAATAAAAAACCGTGTGTGGCAACACAAAAAAATCCAATTCCTGGTCTAATCAGTTGTCACAAAAAAAAGCATGGGGGGGGGGGGGGGGGGGGGGTGGTGGTAAGTTACTGGGGAACGTACCAGTGCAGAAACATGTTGAAAGCATTCCATTTGTCAGAACAGTTTTATTCTTTTGTATGTCTTAAACAGGCAAAACTAGTTTAGGCATCCCGACCCCTGATGGTGCCGGAGCTCCACCTATTGGCTTCATTACACATGAACTCTAAGCCTCCTGGGGTATATTTATAGGGTCCCAGGGGTACTGGAGCAGGATGTGTCATGTCAGATGGGCCTCCAGGAAAATCAAAGAACCTAAAGGGGGGGGGGGGGGGGGCTAAAAGACTGGCTAATATATATTTGATATTCTTTAAGATGATAAAATTGATTGTTTTACAGAAATATACAAGAAAGTGATGAAAACAATGACTGGAGGTAAGAATTCACCCACTTGGCAAATTCCTGGAATTCCTCTCCTATATGTAAAAATCATCATTTCTTTGCTAGGAAAATTACTTGGAACCCCCAAACATTATTTCTTTTTAGCAGAGACCCTAGGGAATGAAATTGCAGTTTTTTGTGTCACTGTATTTGCACAGCAGTTCTTCCAATGCTTAGTTTAGTGTGTGTGTGTGTGTGTGTGATAATTTAATTTCTAGCAATGTGTGTCTATAAATCGCCAGAAACTATCGTTGGGTTGGATGTTTCAAGCTACATTTTTATGTCTTATATTGTGATTAAGTTTTTGTGCATTTATATGTAGTCTTTGACAGTTGGGTCCTTGTGCTCAGTGTGTGTGGAGCACACTATCCGCAGATGAAGATTGGCTGCCCAGTGAAGCACATATGCAGTGTGGGGGTGTTGAAGCCCACCCTCTTTTACCACCACAATACTGTATTGGGTTGTGATTTAAGGGTGTGATTGGGAGGATAAACACGGCTTGCCCATCAGTCTAAACCTGCCCTATGGGATGTTCCAGATTACACATTTCACCCTCCCATGGGTTTAGTCATAGAGGTCTGATCCTCTATACATGGTGACTGGGCTCATGGCTGGTGTGTGGCTCCTTATCTTCCACAGTCGGTTACAATGATCTGGGGAAAGCTCTGCTGGATGTGAACTCCCAAACCGTATTGGAGTCACTTGGCTGCTGTAAGCCGGTGCTCTTTACTATTTTAGGGTGACGATGCTTCTCCATCACCGCTGATTACTCTTCTGTGAAGTGTGGAGCACATCAGACTGGGGCACTGCTAAAGCTGGCTATACACTAGTAGATTTGTGACCCAATGTTCTTATGCAGGTTTGCTTATACTCATTACATGCACTAATTCTTTGTACATTTGATGACTGGAGAAATATCTCTTCGGAAGCACTTCAACGATGATGGAATATTCTTTAAAGGAATTTTGTTCAAAAATGTTTCATTTTGTGTGACGGTCTGACTCCTCCCTCATTTCCTCCCTCGGGATCTCCTACATATAGAAGTTGTGTCTGTAGTTCTGGATGGATGTTACTAATGCTGTTCCCTGACCTCTTTTCTCTAACAGCAAAAGATGAAGGTGTGAGATACTACGAAAGTAAGTGTCGTGTGTGTGTGTGTGTGTGTGTGTGTGGGGTTTATTTATTTTATTTTTTTCCCTCATGTAGTAATTTACTAACCCCCTCTCATAATTTAGTCAAAAATTCCACGCTGTCTGGTCTGATGGAGGAATTCTAGCTTTTGCTCACAGCCAACAAGAGCCAAGCCTCATCCCTTGGTTCTGCTCCCAGTACCACCCTTATAGAAGAATACAGACTTGCCTGTCCTGGAATCCAGTGATGTCGGCACCCCAGCTGATGTTTCCACCGCCATTGTGGCTTCACAGCTGGGTCTCTACTGAGCATGCATGAGGTGTGCTGTTTCTGAATGGTGCAGTGGGGGAGGAGAAAGGTGGGACGAAGTCTGTCATAAGTGGGGGAGGGCACTTGTCAAAGTGGCACCAGTTGGGGGGAGGAATGGGATAAGTGCAAGTTCTGCTTTCGGGTGGAACTCCATTTTAATAAGCAAAAGCAGTGAAAAATCTCACCCATTGTAACACCCCCATTCCCCAGCAACAATGGACCCTCCCAGCAAAAATACTCCCGACAGCAACTATGGACTCCCTCCTCCAGAAGCCGGCAACAATAAAGCCTTTCCATTTCATACATTCAGTGTTGGAACTGTGTTCCCCGCATTCCTGCTAAAACTGTTGGTGCAAAAAAAGTCTGAAAAATCCCTCCCACTGCAATACTTCTCTCTGCCATGTTGTGTCCTGCAGTAATTTCCCCACTAGATGTCCTAGTCTACCAGTTTGACGCTGGGGGTGTCATTCAATCTGTGACACTGGGGGCATCCTGTGAGTGCAGGGGTCTTGAACCCGCCCCTTCTGGGCAGGAAAGGCGCTGTGTTGGTTCTTTGTAAAGAATTTTTAAGCTAGTTGGGTAATTTTCTGACCAATATCAAATGGCCTCAGTGATGGTAATGAAAGGATACGGTGATCTGTCATTTCAGTAATGTCATCCTGTAGCTATACTGCAATTGTAATATTACCATGATATTCCTAGTAAACATTATGGGGTCTTCATATACAAAAATTCAATGACCAAATGTGACCCAAATCCACACAGCTCCAATAAAACATGCCGTATTCTGTTATAGAACCATCACCTATAATCATTAGCGCCATCTAATGGCCAAAATTCCTTTTCTTTCCAGATTGTGGTATTTAAAAACAAATGGCACATTATGGCCAATAGGATGGGGGCTTATATAACAGAATAAGTTTCACTTGGCGCAGTGTGTGGATCTGTGTCGGACTTTTTTTTTTTTTTTTTTTTTTTTTGTCATAGACTTTGAGGCGTTTAGTAGTAATGCAGCAGATATATAATTAAAAAAATACTATTTTATGACCTTTTTTATAAAGCACACCTTGATCCTATCACACATGAGACACACAGATGCCTCTTATTCTTGGTGTTGGTGTTATTTGCACGGCTTTCACTGATTTTGTTTCCATTCATTTTATCCAGGAACCTGGAGTTGGGTTTCTACTGGTATAAAGGAGGTAAGGAGACTTCATCTTCTTCCATACACTGATCAGATAATGGATGAGAACCATTATGACCACCCACCATAACCCATCCAGGTATGGACTCCACCAGATCTCTGAAGGTTGCTGTGTATCGCCCCCAATCCATCAGTAGCAGTTCATGAAATCCTGTGTGTTGCTAGGTGGGGCCTCCATGTATCAGATGTCATTTGATTGAGATTTATAGAATTTGAAGGTCAATCAGTCTCAGATCTTCTCCTCCCTTTTTCTGTCGGTGCCGCTGTGTGAAGGGGGTGGGGGGGGGCGCTGCCCGCTGTGTGAAGGGGGTGGGGGGGGGCGCTATCAAAGCTCAGCAGTTGGAGAGATGATCCTGGATGGAGCTCATGTTTAGTGGCCATTTACATCATGGTCAGACCACGCCCCATCAATCTTCATGTGACATTTCCATAAGTTTCATTATTTCAGAAATACATTCTGCAGGAAAATGTCTGATGTTCTTCTGTACATATTATGTTTTGGGGTGATATTGATGACATCTTGTTTTACTTTATCCATAGCGATCCCAGGAATTTCCTTCTCCGAATTTATACGAGGTATGTAATGCCGGCCATCCAATTTATAAGATGAGGTGATAATAATGTTCTCTTGTTCTATCCAGAAATATCACAGCAGACTTCCTTAACTGGTTTAGATGTATCCATCCAACATAATGCCATGGATCAGATTTATCTCCAATCACACCCTACAGTATATCTACTGTATGTAATCTCTCATATCTCACAAAAGTGAGTACACCCCTCACATTTCTGTAAATCTTTTCTTCTATCTTTTCATGTGACAACACTGAAGAAATGACACCTTGTCTACAATGTAAAGTAGTGAGTGTACAGCTTGTATAACTGTGAATTTTCCATTTTCTCCCCCCCCCCCCCCCCCAACTCAACATACAGCCATTTAATGTCTAAACTGCTGGCAACAAAAGTGAGTACACCCCTAAGTGAATGTCCAAATTGGGCCCAATTAGGCCATTTCCCTCCCTGGTGTCATGTGACTCATTAGTGTTAGGTCGCAGCTGTATCAAATTGGTGGGTATAGCTCACTGGTCAATGGAGGTTCTAAATGGCAAAAAAACACCTTTCAGGATCTGAAGAGAATTGTTGTTCTACATAAAGATGGCCTAGGCTTTAAGAAGATTGCCAAGACCCTAAAACTGACTGCAGCATGGTGGCCAAGACCATACAGAGTTTAACGGACAGGCTCTACTCAGAACCGGCCTCACCATGGTCAACCAAAGAAGTTGAGGTCATGTACTCGGTCAGATCCAGTGGTGTCTTTGGGAAAAATAGACGTGTGAGGAATGCTGCAGAGGTTTAAGGGGTGTGGGGGGGGGGGGGGGGTCAGCCTGTCGGTGCTCAGCCCATACACAACACACTGCATCAAATTGATCTCATGGCTGTCATCCAGAAGGAGGCCTCTTCTAAAGATGATGCGCGAGAGCCTATAAACAGTTTGCCGAAGACAAGCAAACTAAGGACCTGGATTACTGGAACAAAGTCCTGTGGTCCTGAGACAAAGGTGAACTTATTTGGTTCAGCTGTTAAGCATGTGTGGTGTTCAACCAGGTGAGGAGTACAAAGACAAGTGTGTCTTGCCTAAAGTCAAGCATGGTGGTGGGAATGTCATGGTCTGCATGAGTTCTGCTGGCACTGGGGACCTACACAGGTGACTCTAGGCCTGTGTGAGGCCTTAGGCAAAACTAAGACATAAGGCCCCACTCATGCCCATAAATAGGAAAAATAATGAAAGTGATAAAAATTAATTAGTAGGGTACAGTATAAAGGAAGGGTAGGTGGATAGTACACAGGTCAGGAGGGTAGGTGGACACAGCACGGGGGTAGGAGGATACAGTAAAGGGGAGCAGGATGGCACAGTACAGGGGGTAGGTTAGTGGACACAGTACAGGGGCAGTAATGAATGTAACAGATCTGGTCTCAATCAGAGCTGCTCAGGGAAGCTGCTCTCACAGATCCCATCTATTCTGGCAGGCAGTCACTTGGCTAAATCAATAGTAAGATGCTCTGCCTCTGGGGTTCTTTCTTAGCCCTGAAAGAATTGGGAGTCAGGATGGAGCTGGGAACCATCGAGTAGGAGGGTTGAAAAAAGGGGGTAGTGGGTAGGAGATGGGGATTGGTAGAGGAGAACTGGAGTGGTCGGGGAGAGAGAAAGAGACTACATCAGTGTACTCATGCAGAGGCAGGAGTCACTGGATGGATGGCTCAGACTCCATTTGCTGGACTTTAACTTGAATCTTCCCGCCCACATCCCCTTCTCTTAATCAGCAGAACACGGTATCTGGCAGGGAGAGTGGGCGGGGCAGGATGGGAGGAGGGGGAGGAGTAGAAGCGGCTCTCCTCTGACTGAGGGGGCAGCAGGGGGAGGGAGTAGTTTCAGAGCTGGCTGGTAATACGCCCAGTTCTCAGTGAGCTCCGATCACCTGCTGAGCTGTCCTGCCCGCAGACTGTTTTCTGTGTCACTGGGGGAATTGGCGCTGTTGCTGGTGGCGGGGATCTCTGGCTCTAGAAGACTTACTCTGCAATAAGGAAAACTAGACGGCCGCGGAGGCCCCCCTGATCGCGGGGCCTAAGGCCGCCTAATTTGCCTAATTGGAGAGCCACCTCTGGACCTACAGTTCATTGAGGGAACCATGAATGTCAACATGTACTGTGCCATACTGAAGCAGATCATGATCCCCCTCCCTTTTGGAGACTGAGTCACCGGGCAGAATTCCAACATAACCACCCCAAACAGCTCCAAGACCACCACTGCCTTGCTAAAGAAGCTGAGGGTATAGGTGATGACTGGCCAAGCATGTCTCCAGACCTAACCCTATGATCATCTGTGGCATCCTCAAACGGAAGGCGGGATGGGCGCAAGGTCTCCAACATCCACCAGCTCTGATGTCGTCATGTGACCTCCATGCTGAAGGAGAGGTGCAGAGGAGGGTCAAAAAATGATGCCATGCAGGTGACCAACATCCATGATGACAAGCTCATTGGTTGTAAGGATGACGGTGACTAGAAGGTCCATAATGGTCCATAATAGAACCTGTGGCTTTGTAACTAAAATACAATCTTGATCCACCTTCTGCCTGAATAAAAAAATAGTAGTTTTTTTTTTTCTTAGGCGTTTTGCCAAGGCACCCCCTGAAGAAACCTCGAGTCACCCCAGGGTGCCTGGTCACCTAGCAAGCAGCTTTTCAAGCATTAACAAACTTGATCTCCTCTTAAAGCATCCATGTTTCAGCCTCCCGTGAGTTTAGTCAGAGGTACGATCCTCTGTACATGTCAATTGCTAGTGTGCGGCTCCTTGTCTTCTAGCACACTACCAATTAGCCCAATAAACCTATATAGAGGATTGGCCTCACCTTGTCTCCTCCCAAAGCCACACCTCCCAATGTTTCACCCTCGTTGGGGTTTATTCAAAGGTCAGAGTCACTATACATGGTGACTGGGCTGATTTTTGGGTTGTGGTTCCTCCTCTTCTACATGCTAGCAACCATTCCAGTCTATATATATATATATATATATATATATATATATATATATATATATATATATATATATATATATATATATATATTGCGCTTCAGCTTGTCTCCTCCCAAAGCCACACCTCCCAACATGTTTCTCCCTTCCACAGCTTTAGTCAGAAGTCCGATCCTCTATACATGGTGACTGGGCTCATGGCTGGTGTGTGGCTCCTTATCTTCCACAGTCAGTTACAATGATCTGGGGAAGCACTGCTGGATGTGATCTCCCCAACCGTATTGGAGTCACTTGGCTGCTGTAAGCCGGTGCTCTTTACTATTTTTAGGGTGACGATGCTTCTCCATCACCGCTGATTACTCTTCTGTGAAGTGTGGAGCACATCAGACTGGGGCACTGCTAAAGCTGGCTATACACTAGTAGATTTGTGACCCAACGTTCTTATGCAGGTTTGCTTGAACATTCATACTAATAATTCTTTGTACATTCAATGACTGGAGAAATGGCTTTTTTGAAGCACTTCAACGATGATGGAACATTTCCTCCTCTGATCTCCTACATATAGAAGTTGTGTTTGTAGATCTGGATGTTACTATTGCCGTTCTCTGACCTCTCTTCTCTTCCTAACAGTAAAAGATGGATGTGTGAGAATCTTCCAAAGTAAGTGGCTGTGTTTTTTTTTTTTTTTTTTTTTTTTTTTTTTTATTTATCTTTGTTCATTTTTGCCAATCTCCAGTATAATCAAAAGGGGGGGGAAGTGGTAGATCATTTTTGATTAGTCTGAGGAATTCCAGATATTTACAAGCAGCAAGGTACTATGGGCTTTAAATGTATCTTGAAAATTACAATTCCAGTCTTCACCCCCACTTTGTCCTTAATGGTCCCACCTCCAAGCCTCATCCCTTGGTTCTGCTCCCAGCACCACCCCTTATAGAGAATACAGACTTGCCTATCCTGGAATCCAGTGATGTCGGCCCCCCCAGCTGATGTTTCCATCGGGTTATTCTGCCATTGATGAGGAACCCGATAGCGAAGCCTTGTGGAGTCACAGCTGGGTCTCTACTGCACATGTGTGAAGTGTGCAGCGCTTCCTGAATGGCATGGGGGTGGGGGGGGGGGGGAGGAGGAGAAGGGGTGAACATCTGCCAGAAGTAGGGGAGGGTACTTGTCAAACAAGTAACCCCCCCCCCCCAAAAGTGGCACCGGAGAGGAATAAGATGAGTGCAAGTTCCACATTTGTGTGAACCTCCACTTCTTCTTTCCTTAAAAAAAAAAGCAGTAAAAAAAAGCTCACCCATAGCTAGCAACCCTCCCAACAAAAATGCTCCCAACAGACAGCGACTATGGACCCTTCCCTATACAGTAATCCTCCCCTCCCAGCAATAATTGCCCCTCCAGCACCCCTTGCCATTTCATAAATTCAGTGCTGGAGGTCCCCACATTCCTGTAAAAACTCCCAAAGCAATACTTCTCTGCAATTTTGTGTGTCCTGCAGTAATACCCCCCCCCCCCCCACTAGATGTCCTTAGTCTACCAGGTAGAATGACACCCCCAGCTTCATTCAATCTGTGACACTGAGGACATCCTATGAGTGCAGGGGGTCTTGAACCCGCCCCTTCAGGGCAGAGAAAGGCGCTGTGGTAGGTTTATGTAAAGAATTTTACAGCTAGTTGGGTAATTTTCTGACCAATATCAAAAACCTCCTCAGTGATGGTAATGAAGGATACGGTCATCTGTCATTTCAGTAATATCATCTCGTAGCTGTACTGCAACTTTAATAATCCATGACATTCCTAGTAAACATTATGGGGTCTAATGTATAAAAAAAAAAAAAAATATCCAATTGTGACCCAAATTTACACAGCTCCAATGAAACATGCCGTATTCTATGTTATAGAACCATTGCCTATAATCATTAGCAACATCTAATGGCCAAACCACAGTTTCTTTCCAGATTATGGATTTAACATCAAATTCCACATTATGGCTGATAGGATGGGGCTTATATAACAAAGAATAAGCTTCATTGGAGCAGTGTGGATCTGTGTTGTGGACCTTTTTATACATAGACTTTGTTGAGGTGAATAGAAATACAGCAGAATTGTAATACCAATTTAAAACTGCTTTTATTTTTTTGACCTTTTTTAAAAGCACACCTTGACCCTGTCACACCCCGAGTCACACAGATCTCTTATTCTCGGTATTATATGCACGATTTTCACTAATTTTGTTTCCGTTCATTTTATCCAGGCCAGGAAGCTGCAGAAGAGTCCAGAGTCAGGTTACTGGTGAAAAAGGTAAGGAGACTTCATCTTCTTCCATACACTGATCAGATAATGGATGAGATAACATTATGACCACCCACCATAACCCATCCAGGTATGGACTCCACCAGATCTCTGAAGGTTTGCTGTGGTATCGCCCCCAATCCATCAGTAGCAGTTCTTGAAGTCCTGTGTGTTGCTAGGTGGGGCCTCCATGTATCACTCAATTTGAGATCTGCAGAATTTGAAGGTCAAGTCAATTGGTCAGATCTGATCTTTTTTTTTTCCACATGTTCTATATTTTTACAAGGAGGATATTTCTGCCTCTTCGGCTGAATTTTTAGCATCTTCAAAGTTCTTTTTTAATGCCCCTAATTCCCTCTTTATGGGATTTTTCTTGATACTGAAGGGAAGAGGCCACACACCAATCAGTCCAATAAATTCGGTATGGAATTAGAACAGCCTCAGCTCATCTTCCTCCTAGGTCAAGGGTCTCAACTTTGTACACAAAGGTCCAGTGGGGGAAAAAATTTGTGCCTCATCATTGGTGTCGGTGGGATGAATTGTGCCCTATCAAACTTTGACTTGAAATGTTTGCTTTTGTCGCTCTTGAACAACTTGGTCTTGCATACTATGCTTGGTCAACATTTACTTTGATAGTTGGGTTGACACCTGACCAGGATTCGCCACGACAGTCAAGGTTTTGAAATCTGGACATTATTTGGACCAGACTGTAGACCCAACCTCAGGTGTTCCTGGGGCCACCCTAATCCCCCAGTGCAGCACAGATTCCCCCTGCTGCCCAGGTTGCACACACCTCGGCTCTCCAAATAACCAAGTACAATGACCACCAAGTGCGTATACCCCCTTCTCAATCCTGCCTCCAAGCAAGTGCCTACACTAAGGTAAGGGGTGCTCTGTGGACTTAGATTTAAGGGGCGTATTGGGAATCTTGATTTAAGAGGGAATGCTAGGACTTCTAATGCAAGTGCGGGCTTAGAGCAGAAACCCCCTTACAGCAGCGTTCCCTTTTTACCCGAGTCCATTTTTTTCTCTTCCCCACCCCCCTTACAAAATAAAAATGCAGTGTGCTGCTAAAACAAGTGTTCACGTTTGACTTGAAGAAAAGGTGGCAACCCCATTTGCTGGATGTATAACACGATTGATGACAAACAAAATGGTAATCTGCATTAACTGGCACTCATTGTAGTACATGTTGGCCTGCCCTTTGCAGCTTCAACTCTTCTGGGAGTCTGTCCACAAGGTTTAGGAGTGTCTATGGGAATGTTTGACCATTCTTCCAGAAGGGCTTTTTGTGAGGTGCTGATGTTTGGTGAGGAGGCCTGGCTCGTGGTCTCCACTGCAGTTTATCCCACAGTTTGATCAGGCTGAGGTCGGGACTCTGTGCAGGCCAGTCATGTGCCTCCACCCCAAACTCGCTCTTTCGTGTCTTTCCTATGGACCTTTCTTTGTGCACTGGTGCACAGTCAAGTCGGAACAGGAAGGGACCATCCCCAAACTGTTCCCACAAAGTTGGGAGCATGAAATTGCTCAAAATGTCTTGGTATGCTGATGTCTTAAGAGATCCCTTCACTGGAACTAAGGGGCAAAGTCTAACCTCTGAGACAACCCCACACCGTTTACACTTGGCACAATGCAGTCAGGCAAGTACCATCCTCTTGGCAGTCGCAAAACCCAGACGTGTCCATTGGATTGCCTGACAGGAGTGTAACTCATCACACCAGAGAACACGTCTCCACTGCTCTAGAGTGCCGTGGTGGCGTTCTTTACACCCCTGTACCCAATGCTTTGCATTGCACTTTGTGATGTAAGACTTGGCTGTAGCTGCTCAGGCCATGGAAACCCATTCCATGAAGCTCTCTATGCACTGCTGTGCAAATCTGAAGGTCACACAAAGTTTGGAGGTCTGTAGCTATTGACTCTGCAGACAGTTGGCAACTTCTGTGAGCTTCAGCATGTGCTGACCCCGCTCTATCATTTTACATGGCCTTCCACTTCATTGCTGCTAATCCCAGTTGCTTTCACTTTGTGTATAATACCACTAACTGACTAGTTGGCAGTTGGGAAATTTCATGGATAGGTTGTCACCTGTGCAAAAATTCTATCACGGTTCCACTCTCTTGAATTCACTGAGCCCCTGAGAGGGACTCATTCTTACACAAATGTTTGTAGAAGCCATCTGCATGCCTAGGTGCTTGGCTTTTATACACCTATGGCTAGGGATGAGCTTCGTGTTCGAGTCAAACATTGGCTGTTCATCCGTTCGAAGTCCGAACATTTTGGTCCGTTCGTGCCAAATTTGTGTGGCGCTCACGGCCCACAATGCACTGCGATGGCGCAGTGCATTGCTGGCTCATGATTGGCCAAGCATGCACTGTGACCCCGCATGCTTGGCCAATCGCAGTGAGGGGAGCCATGATTGGCCACAGGCAGGATGCCTGTGGCCAATCATAGCTCAGGTTGTGTAGTGCACGCCCCACACTATATAAGGCCGCCAGCGCGGCGGCCTTGTATAGTGTGTTGGCGTCTGAAGCAGTGGGTGTTCTGTGTACCTTCAACACAGTACACACCGATCGTTTTCGGACGATTTTCGATCTTGCTGTTGTGTAGTGGTTGTCTGCGTGCCCTGACCGCAGTATACACCGCTATATTCACCTCACCTACATAGATCACTAGCTATCTGTTATAATAGAGCTTGCAGTCAGTGTTAGGAGATAGTGCGTGCTCTGTACCCAGTACATACTGCTATATCCACCTACATAGCTGTTCTCTATTTGAGCCCACTTGTCATCTGAAGTTTGTGTGTGTGTGTGTGCCTCCAGCACAGTATACATCTGTATATACCCCTTATCTCTGGTGTTCTATAATAAAGGCATCTGCAGGAGTTAGTGGGTGTTGTGTGCCTCTAGCACAATATACACTACCCAACTCCCTTCAGGCCATTACCATGTCTGGAAGGCCAGCAAGGAGAGGCAGACAGGCGCGAGCCGATAAAAGAGGGCATGCAGGCTCTGTGTCTAGAGACAACAGTGCTGGTCATGGACACGGTGCATTGCCATCAGCACGTGGCCATGGCACATGCTTGTCCTTTTCGGCAGCTGGACATGTTGAGCCGCAACATGCCAACGACTTGGTAGAGTGGATGACCAAGCCCTCTTCATCCTCCTCATCCTCTCTCACCCAGTCTCGGGGTACTAGCAAAGCAGCTGCCAACGCATCGTCTTCCCTCCTCTCAATGTCATCATCAGTGACTCCTTCCCTAGACCCACCACGTCCTCCTGAGGAGTCTCCTGAACTCTTTGAGCACAGTGTTGGGTACATGCTCCAGGAGGATGCCCAGTGTTTTGTGGGCTCTGATGACACATAGCTAGAGGAAGGCAGTAGCGTGAGCACAGAGAGGGGATGCTCAAGAAGGACAGCAATCTGGCAGTCATGTTCCACAAGCTGCAGCATACTGCCAGGTTTGCTACAGCGATGAAGAGGGAGGGGATGATGAGGGCACTGACTCCATGTGGGTGCCTGGAAGGAGGGAGGAGGAGGCACATGTCCAACGAGGCAGGATTCCCTCCGGGGGCCAGCTTAGGGGCAGCACACCAACTGAGTCATACCGCAGAGCTCCGCCTGTGCAGAGCGCTACCTCTGCTCGTTATTCTAAAAGTTCTTTGGTGTGGGCCTTTTTTGAGACGAGTGCATCAGATCGCACCGCTGCTATTTGCAACATATGTCTCAAGCGTATCTCACGTGGCCAAAACATCAGCCGCTTGGGCACCACATGCTTGACCAGACATATGTTGACCTGCCATGCAGCTCGTTGGCAAGCGTACCTTAAAGACCCACACCAAAGAACAAAGCGGACCTCTCCTTGCTCCTCATTAGCTGGCATCTCCAACCCCACTAGACCTTCAGTCCTCTCTGAAACCTGCTCTGAGAGGAATGAAGGTGTAGAATTAGGTGTGTCACAGCCAAGTGCTTCCTGGAACTCTGCTAGCGGTACACCCACGTCCGATTATAGCAGGCAAATGTCCCTGCCCCAGCTGCTTGGACCGGCAAAAGAAGTTCACTCCCAGCCATCCACATGCCCAGCAGTTGAATGCTAGCTTGGCTAAATTGCTAGCACTTCAACTGCTGCCTTTTCAGTTGGTAGACTCGGCCCCCTTCCGTGAGTTTGTACAATGTGCGGTTCCTCAGTGGCAGGTCCCCAAACGCCACTTTTTCTCACGGAAGGCGATTCCGGCTCTCTACCGGCATGTGGAAGGCAATGTCCTTGCCTCGCTGGACAGGGCGGTCAGCGGTAAGGTGCATATTACCGCTGACTCATGGTCCAGCAGGCATGGACAGGGACGTTGCCTGTCTTTCACGGCCCATTGGGTCACTCTTCCGGCAGCTGGGAAGGATGCAGGACAAGGTGCAGTAGTGTTGGAGGTTGTTCCGCCACCATGCCTCCAAAATGCTACTATTGGTTGTGACACACCTTTCTCCACCCCCTCCTCTTCTTCTTCCTCCATGGCCTCTTCCAGTGCTCTGTCCTTAGAACCAGCGGTGCTCCGTAGGCGTTGAAGGGGCTACGCAAGTACGCAGGCAAAACAATGCCATGCCGTGCTTGCGCTGGTTTGTTTGGGGGACAGGAGCCACACTGGGGCGGATGTTTTGTCAGCTCTGCAGGGGCAGGCTGAAAGGTGGTTGACGCCACGCCAGCTTAAGCCAGGAATGGTGGTCTGCGACAATGGCACCAACCTCCTCTCCGCCCTCCGACAGGGACAACTGACCCATGTGCCCTGTGTAGCTCACGTCCTTAACCTGGTGGTGCAGCGGTTCTTGGGTAGGTACCCCGGCTTACAGGATGTCCTGAAGCAGGCCAGGAAAGTCTGTGCATTTCCGCCGATCATTTAATGCCTGTGCTCGGCTGGCTGAGCTCCAAAAGGAGTTGAACCTGCCCAAGAACCGCCTTATATGTGATATGCCCACTAGATGGAACTCAACATTGGCCATGCTGCAGCGGCTGCACACGCAGCAGAGGGCCATCAATGAGTACCTGTGTGACTACAGCACCAGGACAGGGTCAGGGGAGCTTGGTTTTTTTCTCACCACGCCAGTGGGGCATGATCAGGGATGCATGCACTGTCCTGTCACTGTTTGAGGAGGCCACAAGGATGGTGAGCAGTGACCGTGCATGCATCAGTGACACTGTACCTCTTGTCCACCTCTTGTCCACCTCTTGGAGCATACGCTGCGTGGAATAATGGACAGGGCACTTGAGGCAAAACAGAGGCAGGAAGAGGAGGACTTCCTTGCCTCTCAAGGCCCTCTTTATCCAGACAGTGTTCCTGCTGTGCCACCCATCACACAAGATGGAGGAGGAAGAGGAGGAGGATTGTGTCAGCATGGAGGTGGAGGCTGGCACTCAGCATCAGCAGTCTTGTAGGGATGATTTACAGTCCCAAGAAACACGTGGACTTGTACGTGGCTGGGAGGAGGTAGCTGCGGATCATGTTGTCCTTAGTGACCCAGAGGACTCCAGACCGAATGCCTCAGCTAACCTACGCTGCATGGCCTCCCTGATCCTGCAAAGCCTGCGGAAGGATCCTCGTATTCTTCGGATCAAGGAGAGGGACCATTACTGGCTGGCCACTCTCCTTGATCCATGGTACAAGGGTAAGGTTGCCGACCTTATCTTGCCATCGCAGAGGGAGCAGAGGATGAGACATCTCCGGGAGGCCTTGCAGAAAGCTCTGTGCAACGCGTTCCCAGAGACTGGGAGGTTACAAACTCCTGGTCCTGGACAACGTGTTGCTGAGGCATCGGTCAGAAGGAGCGGTGGAGAAGGTGGCCGTCTGATGCTTTCGGACAATTTTTTAGTCCGCAGCCCCAATGTATGATCAGTTCCAGCAACCATCGCCAGCGTCTGATTTACATGGTGCAGGAATACCTAGGGGCAAGGTCAGACTTGGACACCTTTCCCACCGAAAATCCTCTGGCTTACTGGGTCTTGAGGATGGATCACTGGCCAGAGCTTGCACAGTATGCAATTGAGCTACTGGCCTGTCCTGCATCCAGCGTTCTTTCGGGAACACACCTTCAGTGCTGCTGGTGGCTTGGTTACCGATCACAGGGTGCGCCTGTCCACCGAATCAGTTGATCGACTGACCTTCATCAAGATGAATCAGTCTTGGATCACCCACAGCTACCAAGCACCTGAAGCTGATGTAAAAGAATATTTTTTTTTTTAAATATCACATCCCTTCAAGACTACCTATGCTGATGCTGAGTGACTGTCCTGTTATGTTAATTGTCTATCCTCTTCCTCCTCCGCTGATATGTTAGAAGAACATTTCTGGTTCTGGTTGATGCCATCAGCCCAATTTTTCTGCCCCTGTTTAACAGGGGCGTTTAATTACAATTTTTGATGCAATGCTTTGCAGCAGGGCTAATTCCTGCAATAAAACTAGAGTATATGGAAGAGGTTGCAGTGTGGTGGCACCAGCAGCAGTGCCTAAGGCCCAATTTTTCTGCCCCTGTTTAACAGGGACATGTAATTACAATTCTTGATATAATATTTCACAGGAGGGCCCTTTCCTGTGCCCACCCAGAGTAACGGTGAGGACTTATAGTGTTGTGGCACCACAACCCCCAAAGGTCAATTTTTCTACCACTGTTCAACAATGGCATGTAATTACTATTCTTGATATAATCGTTCATAGCAGGGCGCTCCAGCGCCCACCAAGAGTCACTTTGAGGGCTTACAATGTTGTGGCAAAACCAACACCTTGTTCTGCCATTTCTGCAGAGCATATAGGGAAGGCCCCTACTTTCAAACATCCAACTTACAAACATCTCCTACTTGCAAACAGAAGGAGACAACAGCAAGTGAGATGAAAAAAGATGGACGACAAAACAAATTATACAGGGGTGATGACCCTTCTCTGTTTTCCAAAAAGCTTAAAAATAGTTTTTTTGACTGGAGCTACACTTTAAAAATGTACCAGTTGAAAATTACAAACAGATTCAACTTAACACAACAAACCTACACAGTCCCTGTCTTGTTTGCACCGCCTGTATACTGCTGTTCTGAGTATATAGGTGTTTCACGCATTTCCTTTTTTTTTTTTTATATGCGTACAAGACCCAAAGGGGCTGGTAATGGGCAGGGAGGGCTACCCATGCCATTTTTCTCAATGATTTTCAACCATGTTGCAGGAACCAGATATTACATTAAAACCGCAAGCAGTTTTAAATGGTGTTATTTCCGTTTAATGTCATTTTGTGCAGGGACTGTTCTAAACACGGGAAACATGTGGCACTTCACAGGCATACTACAGACACCCCCCCAGGCACCATATTTTTTTTCACTTTAATCGTCATTAAAATCAGTGCTCCCGCCAAAACGGCCATTTTTAAAAACATTTTAGGCATTGACCCATGTCCCCTGGGGCAGGAGCCAGGTCCCCAAACCCTTTTTAGGACAGTATCTTGCATATTAGCCGTTAAAATTAGCACTTTTCATTTCGAACATTCGTTCGAGTCCCATAGACTTCAATGGGGTTCTAACGTTCGTACGAATTTGGGGTCCGTTCGAAAGTTCTGGTCCGAACCGAGGGGTGTTCGGCTCATCCCTACCTGTGGCCATGGAGGTGTTTGGAACACTTGACTCCAATCATTTTGAAGGGGTGTCCTGATACTTTTGGCAATAAACTGTGAAATATTGGATAACTTTTTGCTGTGTACACATGACCGGAATTTTCAACAGCAAAAGTCCAACGCATCAAATCGGTCAGACAATTCGATCCTTTGTGTGGGCTCCATCGGACCAAAAGAATCCGAGACTTTAGAAATTGAACTTTTTTTTTTTTGAACTGAGTCTAGTCACGATCAAGAAATCCGCTTGTGTATGCTAGCCCAATGGAGAAAAACCAACGCTAGGGACACTATTGGCTATGAACTTCCTTATTCTAGTCCGGTCGTACGACATCACGTTCAAATCCATTGGACTTTGGTGTGATTGTGTGGCCAAGTCCGTTTATTCGTCCATCGGGAAGACCGTTGGACCTAGTCCATCAAAGTCCTGTCATGTGTACGCAGCATTAGAGAAGATGCTGTAGGGGAGGTTGCAGGTCTCTCCTGTGATGTCTGGGGCTCCCCTTTGTGGGTCTATACTGGAGCTGTCAGGTGCAGAGGAGGGATATTGTCTGCAGGAGAGGGGCTATGTTCCATGCTGTCCTCCCCACCATCTTGTGCTTCCTCTCTGCCAAAGCCGGGAATTGATCAACCTCTTAGGTTGTACAGGGTTGGGTTGTGGTGGGTGGTTGTGCCGTGTCTTTTTTTTTTTTTTTTTTTTTTTTTTTTGACACTGTGGGGGGGGCTTATCAAAGCTCAGCAGTTCAATCTTCATGTGACATTTGATAAGTTTCATTATTTCAGAAATACAATTCTGCAGGAAAATGTCTGATGTTCTTCTGTACATATTATGTTTTGGGGTGATATTGATGACATCTTGTTTTACTTTATCATAGCGATCCCAGGAATTTCCTTCTCTGAATTTATACGAGGTATGTAATGCCGGCCATCCAATTTATAAGATGAGGTGATAATAATGTTCTCTTGTTCTATCCAGAAATATCAAAGCAGATTCCTTAACTGGTTTAGATGTATCCATCCAACATAATGCCATGGATCAGATTTATCTCCAATCACACCCTACAGTATATCTACTGTATGTAATCTCTCATATCATCTCACAAAAGTGAGTACACCCCTCACATTTCTGAATCTTTTCTTCTCTTTTCATGTGACAACACTGAAGAAATGACACTTGTCTACAATGTAAAGTAGTGAGTGTACAGCTTGTATAACGATGTAAATTTCCTGTCCCCTCAAACGAACTCAACACACAGCCATTCTAAACCTCTGGCAACAAAAGTGAGTACACCCCTAAAGTGAATGTCCAAATTGGCTCAATTATCCATTTTCCCTCCCCGGTGTCATGTGACTTGTTAGTGTTGAAGGTCTCAGGTGTTACATTTGGTATCTCTCCCTCTCTCGCCACTGGAAGTCAACATGGCAAAGAACTCTTATGAGGATCTAAAGAATTGTTGCTCCACATAAAGATGGCCTAGGCTATAAGATTGCCAAGACCCTAAAGCTGAGCTGCAGAACGGTGGCCAAGACCATCCAGAGGTTTAACAGGACAGGTTCCACTTGGAACAGCAAAAGCCGGGGGAATGCCCAGGAAAAAAAACCAAAGCCTACCTACCACCAGCTCAGACAACCGAATAAACCTGTTTAACAGTAAGCGTTAGCAGGGGTTTAATCCACACGCATTTTCAAACGCATGCGTGAGCCACGTCACAGCACCCTGGTATCTGTGGTCCTAACACTAAAATATATATATGGAGGCACATGCGTTCTGATGGATAGATGAGGGCAGGTGTTCTAAAGGGGAGCGACCCCCCCCCCCCCCCCCCCTTCTGAAAGGTCCAGGAGCACACCAAACATCCAGCAAATGGCACTATGTCTGCAAAGGTCACATGTACTGTGACATACTGAAGCAGAGCATGATTCCCCCCCTTAGACTGAGCCACAGGACAGTATTCCAACAGAACGACCCCAAACGCACCTCCAAGACGACCACTGCCTTGCTAAAGAACCTGATGGTGAAGGTGATGGACTGGCCAAGCATGTCTCCAGACCTAAACCCTATTGAGCATCTGTGGGACATCCTCAAACAAGGTGGAGGAGTGCAAAGTCTCTACATCCACCAGCTCTGTGGTCGTCATGGTGTTGACTCCAGGACTCCAGTGGCAACCTGTGAAGCTTTGGTGACCTCCATGCCCAAGAGGGTTAAGGCAGTGCTGGGAAAATAATTGTTGCCACAAATATTGACCCCTTGGGCCCAATTTGGACATTTTCACTTAGGGGTGTACTCACTTTTGTTGCCAGTGGTTTAGACATGGCTGTGTTATTTTGAGGGGACAGCAAATTTACACTGTTATACAAGCTGTACACTCACTACTTTACATTGTAGACAAGTGTCATTTCTTCAGTGTTGTCACATGAAAAGATAGAAGAAAAGATTTACAGAAATGTGAGGGGTGTACTCACTTTTGAGAAACTATGTATTTTTGCTACTGGATCGATTTTTCTCAAGCGTGTTAGTAAATTTTCAAGCCAAAAGCAAATTGTAGAACACACAACAATTAACGTACAGGTTTTTATATACTGCCAACAGTTTGTACAAGGCTTTACAATATACAGTAAAGGGAGACCACACAGTTGCAATACAAGATGGGAGGGCTCTTCTTCCAAGAACTTATAACAGGGCTGGACTGGGAATAAAAACCAGCCCTGGAAACCTGTCATACCAGCCCCATAGCATTATTATACCAGCCCAACATCACCTCATTTTTCTTCATGAAAGGGATACATGTGTACATACTGGTCAATCAAGGGGGACACCAGGGACTCTGGGAATGTAGGGGGGACTCTGGTGACCAGAGACCACCTTCCATAGAATACACGAAGGACAGGGGGTTAGTTTACTGATAAAAGATGGAAACATTTATCAATGCCCCCCTTATATTCTTGTATTCTCTTCCCCCCCCCCCCCCCTCCCCCCCGACTGGCCTGGCGGCACTGTCACTGACTTCCTCAGGTATGCAGGGCTCAGTTGGCTGCTCTGGTTTTATCCCATAGTTTCTTCTCCAGTCCATACACGTCTGACTTCACCCATGACCCCCATCCTGGCGGCACTCCCACACTTAGTCTTCTGTAGGCTCCCCCCAGAGACTGCAGACATGATGCAAGACATGAGTTAAGCCTCACCGTTGCCTGATGCTGATCTCTCATACAGCGGGAGTGCTGTGTATCATGGGTCTGTCGGTGGCGCTGTAACAAGGTCTCCCTCCTGACCATCTTGTGTAATGGGCAGAGCACTGATTCAATCTACTATCACACGACATGGTCTAGAGGGGTGGGATCTTGTTACAGCACCGCCGAGACCCAGCTCTGTCACATACAGCATGAGTGTTGTGTATCACAAACAAGGAGGCGGGAGGGGAGCGCTGCGGCCCTAGGGCAGGCGGCCTACCGCGAAATTTCACGGTAGGCCAGTCCAGCCCTGGCTTATGACATAAAATGGCAACTGAAAAAACGAAATGGGAGAGTTTATAATAAAAGGAAGAGATTTACAAGTTATAGAATGTAGGAGAATAAAAATTGTAACTTATTCTTTTTTCCAAGTCTTTTTCTAGGAAATGCCGTATTTATCGGCGTATAACACACTTATTTATTTATTTTTTTCCCCTTAAAATCGGGGGGGGGGGGGGGGGAAATTGTGGGTGCATGTTATACGCTGATCCCCCCCCACAGATTGTGAGGTTTTCTGTGGTTGTTTGCAGCTTTTGGAAAGCCGCTGAAAATAGCCGAGAGCTACCGAGCGCCGCCGAAATACACAGGACATCATAAATGGTGATCACATCCCCCTTATGCAGTGGCGTCACTAGGGTTGGTGTCGCCTGGTGCGGAAAACATTAGTGTCACCCACCCCACCACCAACTATTGTTACAAACACGGTACAAACACCCCCATTTAGTGCAGAAACTGCAGCTTGGCATTGCATGCTATTAAGCTTATCTACCAGAACACTTGGATACCTCACCATTGACTCTTCAAAGCTCCATGTGTTCAAATAGAAATATATAAAGTCCAATGGGAGCACCAAACAAGTGTCCATGAGATTTAATGATTTTAATTGTTTTTATAGTGGAGAAAACCCAGTGCCTTTCAGGGGCCAAACACCCTCCCCCTTCATTGGGGCTTAGGAATTTGGGCTTGGGTAAGCCAATACAAAATAAATCCATGATTTTCTGCTTGTAACCCTTTTCAGGGGGCCGGGTTAAGCCAGTTTTAATGCAGTGAATCTTTGATAGAGATACCCAGTAAGTTATTTTTGGAGGGGAACATGTACATGTGGATCACTTGTGCGGTTTTTCTCTTGTCTGACAACTGTCACGTGTTACTTCATGAAAATGTTTCTTTTCTTTCTAGATGTCAAAGATAATGCTAAAGTGGTGAAGAACATTGTGTTGTCTCTTCCTATGTGGGAATGGGGAACAACAAACAATTTCCTCTATAAATGCAAAGGTGAGCATATGTGTGTGACATTGTGGGGGGAAAAAAGTCCTCTAAATCAGGAAGTGTTTTCAGGACAAGATTGCTATCACTGTAAGCCTCTATCCTGACAGCCTAACCAGGAACTTTAAAGTTAATGACAATGGGGGGGGGGAGGGGAGTCTATATCAGATAACAAGCCCAAGAGTGAGCATCTACTCCTTCTGCTAGTGGTTAAGGATACCACAAGAGGAACCTTGGGACTTCAGGGCTGGTTTTGGGTTCAAACCGGTCTAGTTGTGGAAGGTCCCAAGTTCAGGTGATCTGCACAAAGGCTACTTGATGAAGAAACCGCTCTGGGATCTGGACAGACATCGCCTAATTTTGAACCAAACATGGAAACGCGCTCTGGGATCTGGACAGACTGTCTCACTGTTTTTGAAATGTATTTCTCTTTTAATCCTTGACATTTTTCTTTGGCCAGAGCTAGGTTCTACCTCTGAATAGGGCTCCACTGTGGGGTCCCCCTTTGCCTCTGAATGTATGACACTGCTGCTTTATTGTCCATGTATAGTCACTGGGTGACCCTGAATGTAAGGCAACAATGCAGATGGTGCCATAAATGATGCTCTGACTTCTACAGAAATGGGCACCAACTATTCTTGCCTTGCACTTTGCGATGGTCATGGAAGGCATCCCAACCGGGGCAACATGGTGGCTAAGAGGTTAGCACTTCTGCCTAGCAGCCCTAGGGTCACCAGTTTGAATCCCAACCACAACCCCACCTACCTGGAATTTGTGTTCTCCCTGTGCCTGCGTGGCTTTCCTTCCAGGTACTCCGGTTTCCTCCCACATTCCAAAGACCTGGTAATGGAATCCTATCTAAATTGGTCCTACTGTGTGAATGTGAGTTGGTGACCTTGGGTTGTAAGCTCCCTGAGGGCAGAGACTGATGTAAAATATGACAAATGTGCAGAATCTGAAAAACTGAAAGATCCAAATGCTTCTTGTTGTGACAGTTTGACAGCACGATGGCAATCTGTGTCCATCGAACCTGTGGTTGAATGTGCCTAACTTAACACTTAGTCAAAGATTATTTGACATAGAAGATTTTACAAAGCAGTCACTGAGTGGACATTTATGGTCCAATGCTCTGCCCATGGGCTATAGAAGAATTCTAATGTTGGTTGACTAGTAGTAATATATTACTAGTGTTATACAACATTAGAATTCTACTATAGCTTGTAGGCAGAACATTCGCCTGGCAATGTGATTGTGGCGTTGTACAGTTTAGCTGCTCCGTCGAATCATCTTGGAACATTTGACACACCAGAAGCCTTCAATGACAGATTCGACCATTTCAGATTTTCAGACTAATGCATTTTTTATACAAAATAATTAAACACATTTTGAGAGTAACTAAATGTTTTGTTTTTCAGACAAGCGAAACAAAATTTCAGTGTGCACATGTCTATATAAAGTACCTCCAATAAAATAAACCTGTGGTGCTGGCATCAGTAACAATGGTCCAGGGTTATGGCTCTAGCAAGTGTACCCTTTGCCATCCTCTTAATGACCATAATGGCAAACCCTACCTGAGCATGTAGAGAACTTCTTCACATGGTGGTAGGTTCATAAGTACATGTTGGAGGCTGCATAAAATGCCTATTGCTAAGAACAAGGACAGATTTCCAAATGGACAACTCTGGTGAACATAAAAAAAATGCAACTCCCAATAAAGTGCTCCTACCCAAGAAACGCCCAGCCAAGAATGTAGGAAATTAATATGCCCTCAAGCAAGTTGCTGCTCTGGGTACAAGATGGCTTTAAAACTAAAGCCAAAGTAAAGGCAAAAATCTAACGTGGTTTCCACTCCAGAGGTGTGACATCCAGGAGCTCCACACTGGCTGCTGATCTCATTGAGCGGGGTTCTACTGGGTTCTGGATTTTCAGCCATTTTGTTTGGCGAGGCCAAGATCATCTCATGCAGGTGTAGAAATGTGTGTTTAGAAACAAGCAGAAAATATTTTATGCAAGAGACTAAAGGGGTCTATGTATAAAAGCTTTACTCTGTGGATGACAAACCGTCACATACACAGGATGAAAATTGAACAAATTGGAACTAAAATTACATGTCTAATTCCTGAAATCTCATTTTTGAATTTCTGTAAGTTTTTTAATTTGGGAAATTCTAAATATTTGAAAATCTAAACATTCAAAATGAATTTGAAAACCCAAAAATCTGAAATATTAAATTATAGGTATTGGTGTTTTCATTTAAATTTATCTGTGAACATAATGAATACTTTTTTATTTTTATTTTTTTATTTATCTGAAGTTACAAATTATCCAAAATAACTTGTGTCGCATTTAAACAAAATGGAACAAATACTAAAGGTTTTAGTATTATAAGAGTTACATTCATTTATATATGACATTTGTTGTTTCAGGAAAATTCATATCATCGGATAAATTCATATTCATTACGTTCACCAGACAAATTTGACAGTTAATTTCAATACCTATAATTTTATTTCAGATTTTTGGGTGTTCAAATTTTTCATTTTGAACGTTCAGATTTTCAAATTTCAAAAATGTTTTGAAAATCCAAAAATATATGAAATTATAGTTATTTGGAATTTCCTTTCAAATTTTGGCTGAACATAACCAATATGAATTTATCTGATATAGCATTTTTTATTTCAGAAAATTCTTATCTAAAATGTATTCTAATAAACCTTTTAGTATTCCATTTTGTTTAGATGTGACATGTTGTTGTTTTTGGATAATTTGTAACTTCAGATTTTTATTTATGTTCACAAACAGACAAATTTGAATGTACATTCCAATACCTATCATTTTAATGGTGGTTTTGCATTTCTTATTTCTTTAAAAGAAAAAAAAAAAAATCTTTGTAAGCAAAACAAAATGTATTGTGAAAACTAGATGGCACATAATAGAGGAAGTGTGGGATTTTTTTTTTCTTCCTGATTGTTGTGTGAATAAGACATAACATAGTTGCACAGGTTTTATTATACATGGACTCTTCTTCTGCATTTAAAACTTGTTTGACACTTTAATAAAACCTGCAACTGACTGTCACAAGGTTTGTGTGAGGGTTAAGTATACAGTTTTACCTGTTTAATCCGGAGGCAGGGGACCTGAGAATATTTGTAAAGGTGTGGGGGGTTCTTTGTGTGTAATATATTTGGTTTTATTTTCCAGATAAAATCCCAGAAAGCAGCGACCTCTCTAATAAAAAGCTCCTCCATCTGGTGGATTCCGGGTTGGAAATTAATACTCCGTACCCGTTAGTGTTGCCTCCTCATCGCAAAGTAGATCTGATTTTATCTTTTGACTTCAGTCTTGGAGATCCATTTGAGGTAACCAAATTTTATGGTCATTCGATGCAACTCTCCATTCTCCGGTTTTAGGTTTGAGAACTGCCATTTGGTGTTGACCTTTCTTCTTCCTTTGTTTCTTTTGTATGTACTTTGGGGGATTTAAATTTTTTTTTTTTTTTTTCTTTAGACTGTGAAAAGAACAGCTGACTACTGTAAGGATAACCGGATTCCCTTTCCAGTAAATACCAGAGAACTTTATGAGGACCCTCCAACTAAAAGCTGCTACGTCTTTGAAGGAGATGGAAATGAGACTCCCGATGTGATGCACTTTCCTCTGTTCAACGCCCAGACTTGTGGAGGTGAGTTTACAGAGGAAAGTCCTGTAATACGTCTTGTGTATTCATGGAGTTGTCTCACTCTCTGTATTATGAGCTTGGTGGATGCTATAGGCTGAATTCCAGGTATGGATATTTCTTAGTTCCAGCTTGGACCAATGCAATTCTGTATATGCCATACCTGTAGGATCAGTTTTAGAAGCTGGAAATCACTGTAGGAGACCACCACTACTACCAGTGGCGGGCACTCATGCAGGGGTATCATCCCCCCCCTAATCTACATGCAGGGCACCAGACACATAGGTTACAATTTTATTTTTTCGTTTTGAAGCACATGATTAGAGCCTGAGGCTCTAATTGGCTTCAAAAAGTGTGGGCTCAGTGATATTTCCTAATGTCTTCCTGTTTCTCCTCCCAGACAATCAGGGAGTGGGTCCTGACTCCCAACTGGACAGGAGTCATAAGTCTTGAGTGGCTGGGAGGAAAAGCATCCGCTGGGACTTGGAAAGAGATGTGGGGGGGCTGTGACGTGGACGGGTTTAAGTGGGGCTGGCAAAGGAATCTGGCAAGTGTGGGGGGGCGGTGTCTGGCTGTGTATTGGGCACCAGCCACCACTGGCTACTACTAGGATCACTGCTGGCTCCCTTCTCCCATGCCCAGAGGCTGTCCTCTTGCATTGTGATATTAAGAATGGCCACTCGGCACATTCATCATTTGGAGATCTCTTTGCCTCATCCAAAGAATGCTTTGCAAGAATGCCAGAGAGGTGGGGCAGTGACATCTCCAATCAGACTATCAGAAAATGTAACCCCCTTGTAGGTCTGTACTTGCCCTACTGATGGGTGACGCCTCCTATTAATGTTTGCATCTCGGCCAGCAAAAGTTTTTTTGTATTGGGCTGCCGGCACCTACAAAGACTTAATGAACCCTGTTTTTTTCTGTACAGGTAAGTCACATCCAAAGTAAATGCTTTTGGCAGTCCGTGCTAATCTAACTGCCTTTTTTTTTCGTTTGTATATGCTATTTGGTTACGGCACTAATACCTTAATAAAGACTCAATAGGGGTAGTACTAATTTAACCCTTTATTAGTGGACATATGTTCTTTCTTTCCTCTTCTTCCCCCTTTTTTCTTTTTATTTAAACTAAGTTACATCCAAGTCTATAGTATAATATTGTGCAAACATTAAAAGGAGGGCAGGTAATGGCACAAACTTCAATGAAAATTGTGGTCTGTGTAAATGTATGGGCATAGGGTTCAGGAATAAAGTACAATTGGTTCTGATATCCAATGAGATGACAGTCCACAGCCCTGCCCCCCACCCCAAAGCACCTTGTTCTCAAGAGACAAGGGTCTCCTCCCCACAACCGTGGCCAGTGGTTGTGAGGGTCTGCTGGTGGGGGGCTTATGGAAATCTGGCAGCCTCCATTAATGAGGGGGGGCTAGATTCTGCCCCATGTGAATGAGTACATCTAGGGGATGCTTAAAGTTCAAGGGTTTGTTTTTTCTGTGGCATGTTTTATGTATGCTACAGTCGCACCACTTTATAGGCACAGTTAGTGGACCCCCAGGCACTATATTTAAAAGTGTGTGAGATAGAGATAGAGATGGTAGAGATGGTAGAGATGGTAGAGATGGTAGAGATGGTAGAGATGGTAGAGATGGTAGAGATGGTAGAGATGGTAGAGATGGTAGAGATGGTAGAGATGGTAGAGATGGTAGAGATGGTAGAGATGGTAGAGATGGTAGAGATGGTAGAGATGGTAGAGATGGTAGAGATGGTAGAGATGGTAGAGATGATAGAGATGATAGAGATGATAGAGATGATAGAGATGATAGAGATGATAGAGATGATAGAGATGATAGAGATGATAGAGATGATAGAGATGATAGAGATGATAGAGATGATAGAGATGATAGAGATGATAGAGATGATAGAGATGATAGAGATGATAGAGATGATAGAGATGATAGAGATGATAGAGATGATAGAGATGATAGAGATGATAGAGATGATAGAGATGATAGAGATGATAGAGATGATAGAGATGATAGAGATGATAGAGATGATAGAGATGATAGAGATGATAGAGATGATAGAGATGATAGAGATGATAGAGATGATAGAGATGATAGAGATGATAGGCGCCGAGGAGAGATGGCCGCCTAATTCAGAGCTCCCGGAGAAGGAGATCCAGCTTCTATTAGCCCGACCGTTATTACACAGCAGAGATGGAGAGCACACCTCCGCTTGCCCCAGCGACTTGTTCCGGCTCGCCACGGAGCGCGGACATTCCGCCCCAGCAGCACATCCCGGAAATTTTCCGGACCAGATCCCGAGGCTCGCCGCAAGACACGCAGGCGGCACAGGCCGCACAGGCCGCAACACGAGAGGCTCCGTCCCACAATAGAGCGGCACCTCGTTCCAGGAGCCGCAGCCCGCAACACCCCTCTGCCGCCTCAGATGCGCATCAATCTCTGAGCCTTGCGGATCTCCGTGCAGTAGCTGCGGACATTAAAGCAGCAATGTCAGCCGCCATTTCGGAGCTCAGAGAAGACTTCCACAACATGGCTGTCAGAGTGGAAGAAGTGGAAGAGACACAGGCCCGTCATGATGCGGCCCTGTGTCAAGTGCAACAGATCTCTGAATCGCATGCCATCCACCTGAGAGATATGAACAGGCACGTGGAAGATCTTGATAATCGCGGGAGGAGACGCAACTTGAGGGTAAGAGGACTCCCCGAATCAATTGACCCCCCATCTTGCGAGAGAAGTCACAGCAATTTTTAATGGCCTGATTGACCGACCCCCTGACACACCAATATCGCTGGAACGTATACACAGGGCTCTACGGCCCAGAGGCAGAGAAACTGATCCTCCCAGAGATGTTATCTGCTGCCTTAATGACTTTGTGCTTAAAGAAGAAATAATGAGAGCAGCTAGAACCGCTGGCAGACTTGTGCACCTTGGCTCTGAAGTCAGAATCTTCCAAGATCTATCCAGTATTACACTCCAGAGGAGAAGGGAGCTTAAGCCACTGCTGGATGTTTTGAGAGCACGAGCGATCCCTTATAGATGGAAGTACCCGTTTTGCCTGTCTGCATCTGTAAACGGTCATTCCTTTAACCTAAAAGTCCCAGAAGATCTGGAACATTTTTGCAACTCTCTACATATTCCGCTGGTTGACGTACCGGACTGGTACAGCGACTTTCGCCTCTCCCCGCTAAGAAGAGCTGACTCCATGGAAGGAATCGCTGAAGCAGGGAATTTCAGCTTGAGTCGCCGCCGCAGACAACATCACTCCTTGTCCCAACACCACCCTGCAGGTCCTTTAAGGAATCCGAGCCCCACGGCATCCCCGGATCATAGGAGGCAGAGGCGGGCGTAGAACCTAATTGATCGACGCCATTAAAGTGTCATCTCCTACTTCGAGTTAAGTGACCCTTTTGTGACTGTGTCCTTCGGCCCTTCACCTATCTAGAAAGGTTTTTTGCTCTTTTCCCATTTCACTTCCCCAATAGTTTGCTCAAGGCCGTCACCGAAACTGGCTTTCCTAGTTGCTGACACGGTTTGTTATGTGCCACAGCTTTCATCTGTGGGTGAACTTTATAAAATGCTGACCTGTACCGAGCTCACATGGACTATTGCCCTAGCGCAACCGTTAGGTGAGTAAGGTCTGTGATTTTCTGTTGATATATGAGACTTATGATTCTGATCAGCTTAGGTCGCATAGGTTTATCGACCTGTTCTTGTAATTTTTGTGCTACAGACAATGGACACTGAGTTATGGTTATGGTTATTTTGCCTCACATTATGAGCAATCCATAGCCTACCAAGTTATATTTTGCAATGCTGATATCAGCTTGATGTTTAGTAGTTGTGTGATGCTCGTCTGTGCACCGAACGGCTCCAAACCCCATCTCATACTCCCTTTGAAGGAGTCATACTTCAATTATGTCCCCTGACACACTTTGTGGACATTACGCTTTCTGCCACTTCTCCATACGGAATGTTGGACTCCCCTCCTCCTCACTGTACTCCATGCTTACAAAACCCCATCTCAGCCATAAGAGCCAGGGGTTCACAGTCGAACATCACTAGATAACAATGTCCTAGATGTTCCAATCTAAGGGTTAAAATGTTTGGACGGTATTATTTAATTTTACCCATATGTTCTGTTGAAGTAAAGTACTGTAGAAACGTTCACATTTCTACTGAAACCATTATACATGTGTTACTGCCCTGGTTAACATAGGACCAATCGAATGTTCTATATAGTATTATCGAGGTATTATTAGGTCATTACCGAGCTCCAAAGAATGCTTAGCAAGCACGTTCTTTCAGGTCTCCCTGACAATTACACCTTCTAGAACTTCACGATCTTTGCTATCAGTTACATCTAGAAAGTGGGTCTTTTCATTATACTTACACTTAAACAAAGTTATACACCTTTTATTATCTCTGAGATCTACATCCTGTTGAGAGAACAGTACATAACGTTACTTCTTCTCTTACAAATTCGTTTGCATCGGTGCAATTTGCGCCTCCCCTGATTATAGCTCCATCCTCACCAACGCAACGAGGTCGGACTCTGATCAACAGTAATATAGATCTCTCGGGATCCTGGACTTTATATACACACACACCTTCTCTTCGACAGCCAAACACCCCCACACACAGGTGTTTCTCATAGGATTCACCTGAACTACACTGGTTTTCGAAGTCGGCTAGGTCCACTTGTGCCTGCCGATACCAGTCACGTAAGTTTTCCTCCCAGGGGCCATCCCCCCCCTCCCCCCTGTCTGGATAACCCACGGGAGGAAATCCTTCTATTCTTTTTTTTTTTTTGGTTTCTATCTTTTCACCCCTTTTTTTTTTTTCCACCCTTCCCTCTTCTCCCCCAGTGTCCTGCTCCTTCCCCTCTCCCTTTCTTTTGGTAACCTGTCCCCCCATACTTCTTCATAGGTTGCGAGCTAACTTATTACATAACTTGTGAGGACAGACAGTGTGCCAATTACTTCATCGTGTTGCTTCTTTCTAGACATGGCCTCCTCACGTACCGTGTCGACGCCCACCTCTTTGAAATTAATTTCCCTAAACGCTAAAGGCTTGAATCTCCCTGAAAAGAGAACACAAATGTTAGTCTTCGCAGTATGAAGGCGGATGTAGTCTTCCTACAGGAAACGCATTTCAGTTCTCAGGCGACACCAAAATTGTCTAATCGATATTATCCACATGGCTATCACGCGACAACACCCAACTCAAAAACGAAAGGGGTATCCATTCTGCTATCCAAACATATTGCCATTCAGATTACAGATTCACTAATAGATAAGCAAGGCAGGTTTCTTTTCTTAAAAGGAACGTGGCAAGGTAAACCGATAACACTAGCTAACATTTACAGTCCCAATACAGCACAAGTTTCCTTTTTCCGAGACATCATCTCTCAACTCATGACATTCCAAGAGGGTATTGTTATATTCGGCGGAGACTTCAATGTGCCCCTAGAACCCCTTGTAGATACCTCTACAGGCACCTCCTATCTACCCTATAGGGCTCTACACCAAATCAAACTTTCCTTACAGTCACTCACGTTGCATGACACCTGGCGCACGCTTCATCCCACTGAAAAGGACTTCACGTTTTATTCCAATCCTCATAACCGATATTCCCGACTCGACTATATATTTCTCACACAATCGGATCTCCCCCTTCTCTCCACAGCAACGATTGAATCCATGACTTTATCCGACCACCACCCTATATCAATCACACTGACACTCCCTGAGATTCAAGAAAGATCCCTCCTTTGGACACTAGACCCGCATATTCTCACAGATTCTATTCATGTCACCGAAGTACAACAATGCTTAACCGACTATTTCAAAGAAAATAACACTCCAGACGTTTCACCCATGACACAGTGGGCTGCCCATAAATGTGTATTAAGAGGCAAATTGATCTCCATTTCTGCTAAGCTAACGAAAGCAAAAAGAGCATATCTTTCGGATCTTTTCACCAAACTCCAGAAGTTAGAAAAAGTGCACAAACAAACTCAGGCCGCCCAAACTCTTGAGGAACTACAATCGGTACGTTCCCTCATCCACACTGAATTGCAGAAAAGAGTAAAGAAAAAGTTTCTTATGTCTAAGAAACAATTCTACGAATTTGGCAACAAGAGTGGTCGTTTATTGGCCAGAGCCTTACAAAATCAAAAATCGAAATTTAACGTCCACTGTCTTCATTCCCCATCCGGTTCCAAGATTACTGAGAATAAATTGATTGCTAAAGAGTTCAAAAATTTCTACTCACAATTATATAACTTACAGGGGGTGGCCAATTCAGATACATCACAACATTCTAGATTGCGCTTGATGCAACAATTCTTGACGCAACATTGTCCACGTTTATCCAGCATAGATCTCATCAATGCCTTAGACGTGCCCATTAGCAGCCTAGAATGGGAATGTGCTCTTAAGCAAACAAAAACAGGCAAGAGTCCAGGCCCTGATGGGTTTTCGGCCGTGTATTATAAGACCTTCTCGGACATACTAAAAGGTCCCTTTATAAAAGCGTTTAACTCTCTAGACTCACATACCCATATTCCGCCGGAAATGTTAGAGGCCCACATAGTAGTAATACCCAAGCCTGATAGGGATCCCACACAGGCAGCTAATTACAGACCGATATCTTTACTCAATGTAGACATTAAACTATTCTCCAAAATATTGGCGAACAGACTTCAATCGGTGCTCCCCTCTCTTGTGACCATGGACCAAGTTGGCTTTGTTCCAGGAAGGGAGGCTCGTGATAATACCTTAAAAACCATCAACATACACCACCTAATCACCACAACTAAACAAAAGAGCTTTTTCTTGTCCCTGGACGCGGAGAAGGCATTCGACAGGGTAGCATGGGATTACATGTATGCGGTTTTACACCACATTGGTCTTGGACCACAACTGCTTACTTTTATCCAATCCCTCTATCGGAATCCCTCAGCAAAAATCAGAGTGAACCGTGCCCTGTCGGATGCCTTCTCCATAGGGAATGGGACAAGACAGGGTTGTCCCCTGTCCCCTATCCTTTTCATATTGACACTTGAACCCCTGTTGAACTGTATACGGCAAAATCCAGATATATCAGGCGTTATCTCGAGCAGCAGGATATGCAAAATAGCCGCATATGCGGACGATATCTTGTTGTTCCTTTCCAATCCACATACCACTCTCCCAATTCTGCTTTCTGAATTTCGTAAGTTCGCCTTGTTTTCCAACTTTAAAATCAACTTTGAGAAATCACATGCGCTCAACATTTCCCTTACCCCGGAGTCGGTGAATCAATGTAAGCTTAATTTCCCCTTCCACTGGAACGATAAGGAGTTCACCTACTTGGGAATCAAAATCCCAAGGATTCTAGACGATCTATATGCCACTAACTATCCCAATATTCTGAAAAAAATTAAAGCAGACCTTAAAAAATGGAATACAATCCCTTTCTCGTGGTTTGGCAGAGCAGCTGTGATAAAAATGAACGTCCTTCCTAGACTGCTTTACGTATTACAAACAATTCCAATACACCTCCCGCCAGCCTTCTTCAAAGAATACAAGTCAATTTGCACCAAATTCCTTTGGGGTATGCATAGACCTAGAATTAACTACCTACAGCTCACTCTGCCTAAGCATTTGGGAGGAATTGGATTGCCGGATTTACACAATTATTATGTAGCAACACACCTTACTAGAATCGTAGACTGGAATGTTCATGAACAGACGAAAGACTGGGTACAGTTGGAAAAGGACTTTACCAACATTCCCCTAAATTCACTCCCATGGTTAAGGTACTCAAGCTACAGGAAAAACACTGATTCACACCCGCTTATTGCTCCAACGTTACGGTGTTTTCGCAATGTATGTGCGAAAAGCTCAATCTCTTCTATACCAGGCCCTCTCACGTCGCTTAAGCTGAATCCAGACTTCCCCCCTGGGATGCATCAACACTTCCTTCGACGTCATTGGACTCATGACCAGATTTTAATACATCATTTTTACTCAAACGAACACCCATTAACATCTACCCAATTAGCTACTATCCATCAAAAACCACCTATCCCTGTTTGGACCTTTCAACAGATGTCACATTACTTAAGAACCACTGTGCAACCTCACACCTGCCATAGATCACTAACACCTTTTGAAATTCTCTGTACAGCCACGACGCCCCAATCACACCTAATATCTCACACGCACTCCTTATTATTCCAAGATATCAAGGCTAACACCCCAAAAACTTGTGCAATTTGGGAACAAGACCTAGGTGTGGTGTTGTCGCCTGAGGACTGGGAGCATATCTTTCTGAATATACATAAGGGTTCCCTTAATGTTTCCACCCAAGAGAATGGTTATAAATTACAATCAAGATGGTATAGGACACCAGCGCTCTTACACAGGTGGAACCCTTCCAACCCGGATACTTGCTGGAGATGCCTTCTATCTACAGGCACCCTCTTACACATTTGGTGGGACTGTCCTAACATTCAACCCTTCTGGAAGGCCATTCATGCCTTAATACAAAAAATCACTACTTATGATCTGCCCTTCTCACCGGCCCAATTTCTTTTACATCACACTACTGTACATTCCACATCTTACCGTAAATCACTTACTATTCATCTGATCAATGCAGCAAAGCAATGTGTACCGCGCTTCTGGAAATCCCAAGTCAGTCCGTCCCTTAAGGACTGGGTCCAGCGAGTTCAGCAGATAGCCGAGATGGAAGAACTGATACACATTGCCAAAGACATACCTCAGAAATTTAATCATAAATGGGCTTGCTGGAAACATTTTGAATCCACTCCTGAATGTAGAGAAGCCCTCTTAGGAATCAATTGACTGTCCCTTGTACTTTTATCTCTATACTGCCTACATTTTCCATCTTGCAAGTATGGCCCCCTTTTGGTATCCCTTCCCAACCTACCCTACTTCCCATTCCTTCTGTTCCCCTCTTACTTTCCTGATCGCAACATAAAAGTTTGAAAATCTTAATAGGAAACAGATTTTGCTTTGTCTTTCTTTTCAACACTAGAAAGTGATCTTATGTTGACAATCGCTAGTCTTTGGTCTGTCAGAATTATCAGAGAAATAACTTATTGGCCTAACGTTCCGATAGGAGGTTTTACTATATCACCTTTGACTCACCTCCCTAGCTTCCTTATTAGATTTTGGATGCCACTATAGATTTATTGATTGTTTTTTTGCTTTATAAGCGGCAAATGTCCATTCCTCTATAATCCCGTCTCCTCTAGAGGAGAACGGTAACACACTACACTACGATAATTATCAATGTAGTTGCTGTCTTTGAAATCGAGTGATCCTCTATGAGTCACGTATAGACAATCGCAATGTACTGACCTACTACAGATATGTGCTATTGTATTGAATCTGTTTCTTTGCATAATTTGTAGATTTCTGATTGAATTTTCAAACTGTTCTGTATACATACCTGTATGTTACCTTAATAATCTCAATAAAATCTTTGAAAAAAAAAAAAAAAAAAAAAAAGAGATAGAGATGATAGAGATGATAGAGATGATAGAGATGATAGAGATGATAGAGATGATAGAGATGATAGAGATGATAGAGATGATAGAGATGATAGAGATGATAGAGATGATAGAGATGATAGAGATGATAGAGATGATAGAGATGATAGAGATGATAGAGATGATAGAGATGATAGAGATGATAGAGATGATAGAGATGATAGAGATAGAGATGATAGAGATGATAGAGATAGAGATAGAGATGATAGAGATAGAGATGATAGAGATGATAGAGATGATAGAGATAGAGATAGAGATAGAGATGATAGAGATGATAGAGATGATAGAGATAGAGATGATAGAGATGATAGAGATGATAGAGATAGAGATGATAGAGATGATAGAGATGATAGAGATAGAGATGATAGAGATAGAGATGATAGAGATAGAGATGATAGAGATGATAGAGATGATAGAGATGATAGAGATGATAGAGATAGAGATGATAGAGATAGAGATGATAGAGATAGAGATGATAGAGATAGAGATGATAGAGATAGAGATGATAGAGATAGAGATAGAGATGATAGAGATAGAGATGATAGAGATAGAGATGATAGAGATAGAGATAGAGATAGAGATGATAGAGATGATAGAGATGATAGAGATAGAGATGATAGAGATAGAGATGATAGAGATAGAGATGATAGAGATAGAGATGATAGAGATGATAGAGATGATAGAGATGATAGAGATAGAGATGATAGAGATGATAGAGATGATAGAGATGATAGAGATAGAGATGATAGAGATAGAGATGATAGAGATAGAGATGATAGAGATAGAGATGATAGAGATAGAGATGATAGAGATAGAGATAGAGATGATAGAGATAGAGATGATAGAGATGATAGAGATGATAGAGATGATAGAGATAGAGATGATAGAGATGATAGAGATAGAGATGATAGAGATGATAGAGATAGAGATGATAGAGATGATAGAGATAGAGATGATAGAGATAGAGATGATAGAGATAGAGATGATAGAGATAGAGATGATAGAGATAGAGATGATAGAGATAGAGATGATAGAGATAGAGATGATAGAGATGATAGAGATAGAGATGATAGAGATAGAGATAGAGATGATAGAGATAGAGATGATAGAGATGATAGAGATAGAGATAGAGATGATAGAGATGATAGAGATAGAGATAGAGATAGAGATAGAGATGATAGAGATAGAGATGATAGAGATAGAGATGATAGAGATGATAGAGATGATAGAGATAGAGATGATAGAGATGATAGAGATAGAGATGATAGAGATGATAGAGATAGAGATGATAGAGATGATAGAGATGATAGAGATAGAGATGATAGAGATAGAGATGATAGAGATAGAGATGATAGAGATGATAGAGATGATAGAGATGATAGAGATGATAGAGATGATAGAGATGATAGAGATGATAGAGATGATAGAGATAGAGATGATAGAGATGATAGAGATAGAGATGATAGAGATAGAGATGATAGAGATAGAGATGATAGAGATAGAGATAGAGATGATAGAGATAGAGATGATAGAGATAGAGATGATAGAGATAGAGATGATAGAGATAGAGATAGAGATGATAGAGATGATAGAGATGATAGAGATAGAGATGATAGAGATGATAGAGATAGAGATGATAGAGATGATAGAGATGATAGAGATAGAGATGATAGAGATAGAGATGATAGAGATAGAGATGATAGAGATAGAGATGATAGAGATAGAGATAGAGATGATAGAGATGATAGAGATAGAGATGATAGAGATAGAGATAGAGATGATAGAGATAGAGATGATAGAGATGATAGAGATAGAGATAGAGATGATAGAGATGATAGAGATAGAGATAGAGATAGAGATAGAGATGATAGAGATAGAGATGATAGAGATAGAGATGATAGAGATGATAGAGATGATAGAGATAGAGATGATAGAGATGATAGAGATAGAGATGATAGAGATAGAGATGATAGAGATAGAGATGATAGAGATAGAGATGATAGAGATAGAGATGATAGAGATGATAGAGATGATAGAGATAGAGATGATAGAGATGATAGAGATAGAGATGATAGAGATGATAGAGATGATAGAGATAGAGATGATAGAGATGATAGAGATGATAGAGATAGAGATGATAGAGATAGAGATGATAGAGATAGAGATGATAGAGATAGAGATGATAGAGATAGAGATAGAGATGATAGAGATAGAGATGATAGAGATGATAGAGATGATAGAGATAGAGATGATAGAGATGATAGAGATAGAGATGATAGAGATGATAGAGATAGAGATGATAGAGATGATAGAGATGATAGAGATAGAGATGATAGAGATGATAGAGATAGAGATGATAGAGATAGAGATGATAGAGATAGAGATAGAGATGATAGAGATAGAGATGATAGAGATAGAGATGATAGAGATAGAGATAGAGATGATAGAGATGATAGAGATAGAGATGATAGAGATGATAGAGATGATAGAGATAGAGATGATAGAGATGATAGAGATAGAGATGATAGAGATAGAGATGATAGAGATAGAGATAGAGATGATAGAGATGATAGAGATAGAGATAGAGATGATAGAGATGATAGAGATAGAGATGATAGAGATGATAGAGATGATAGAGATGATAGAGATAGAGATGATAGAGATGATAGAGATAGAGATGATAGAGATGATAGAGATAGAGATGATAGAGATGATAGAGATGATAGAGATGATAGAGATAGAGATGATAGAGATAGAGATGATAGAGATAGAGATGATAGAGATAGAGATGATAGAGATAGAGATGATAGAGATAGAGATAGAGATAGAGATGATAGAGATAGAGATGATAGAGATAGAGATAGAGATAGAGATGATAGAGATAGAGATGATAGAGATAGAGATAGAGATAGAGATGATAGAGATAGAGATGATAGAGATAGAGATGATAGAGATAGAGATGATAGAGATAGAGATGATAGAGATAGAGATAGAGATGATAGAGATAGAGATGATAGAGATAGAGATAGAGATGATAGAGATAGAGATGGAGATGATAGAGATAGAGATGGAGATGATAGAGATAGCGATGATAGAGATAGAGATGATAGAGATAGAGATAGAGATGATAGAGATAGAGATGATAGAGATAGAGATGATAGAGATAGAGATGATAGAGATAGAGATAGAGATGATAGAGATAGAGATGATAGAGATAGAGATGATAGAGATAGAGATGATAGAGATAGAGATGATAGAGATAGAGATGATAGAGATAGAGATAGAGATAGAGATGATAGAGATAGAGATAGAGATGATAGAGATAGAGATAGAGATGATAGAGATAGAGATAGAGATGATAGAGATAGAGATAGAGATGATAGAGATAGAGATAGAGATAGAGATGATAGAGATAGAGATGATAGAGATAGAGATAGAGATGATAGAGATAGAGATAGAGGTATTTGTTATAAGAAAAATCAAGCTCAATTTTAGTCATATATTTTGGGCAAAATTTATTCAGCCACATGTCTTTAGTTGAAGAAAAAAGTCTAAGCATTTATTGGTTTGCGCAGTTATAGCGTCTACAAACTAGAGTACATTTTCTGGAATTTACACAGCTTTTAATTTGACTGCCTATCTCATTTCTTGAGGTGCTATGGCAAGGCAGTACAAATGACCACATTTTGGAAAGTAGACACCCCAAGGAAATTGCTGAGGGGCATGTTGAGCCCATTGAATTTTTTATTTTTTGTCCCAAGTGATTGACACAAAAAAAGGTTTACAAAAAGTTGTCACTAAATGATTGCTCACACATGCCATAGTTATATGTGGAATTGCACCCCAAAATATATTCTGCTGCTTCTCCTAAGTATGGGGATACCACATATGTGGGACTTTTTGGTTTTTTGGGGTGCCGTACACGGCTAGACTCCCAATCGCTGCCTTCAGGATTTCTAAGGGTGCAAATTTTTGATTTCACTCCTCACTACCTATCACAATTTCAAAGGCCATAAAATGCCAAAATAGCACAACCCCCCCCCCCCCCCAAATGACCCCATTTTGGAAAGTAAACACCCCAAGCTATTTACTGAGAGGCATATTTAATAATTTGCCACAAGTTGCAGCAATATTACAATTTTGTCAAAGTTGTCACTAAATGATATATTGCTCACACATGCTATGGGCAGAAGTCAAATTACACCCCAAAATAAATTCTGCTGCTTCTCAAGTACGGGGATACCACATGTGGGGGACTTTTTGGGAGCCTAGCCACGTAGGACCCCGAAAACCAAGCACTGCCTTCCGGATTTAAATATAAAACGCTACCAAAAAAACTGTTAGCGATCGCAGGGATCAGGCCTGACTCTGCGATCGCTGCAGTTATGTGTTTAGTGTTTTGTAAGTGACAGTGATCGATCGATACTGCACTTGGGTGGGCTGGGCGGAGGGGCAAAACGCAGGTGCCAGCAGGTATCTGGGCTGATCCTGCTAACAATGCGTGTTTTTTTTTTTTTTATTTATTTTTTTGGAACCCTAAACTGCTGGGGACGCTAGTATAGATCTGATCAGATATTGATCTGTTCAGATTCTATACCACTACGTGAGGTTTATGCTTTGCGCGTGGGTGTTAGCATTACTGGCACTAACCTAGCACTGCCTGGGGCGACGCAAACCCTTACCCTAAAACCTAATTGATATCACCCGCCGGGTGACCAGGGGGTTAAACCTTTATTGGGTAATAAATGGTGGGTGCCCTGATGCTATAAAAAGCAAACTAACCAGAGTCACCCGTAACACTTGTACGGTGATCACTGGTGAAAGGGTTAACTAGGGGCAATCAGGGGGGTTCAAATTTTTAATAGGTAGTATATGGGGGTCCCTGGCGCTATATAAAAACCTGACGGGGAACCTAAATAACTGGCTAACCAGCGTCACCCGTAACACTTATACGGTGATCGCTGGTGAAAGGGTTAACTAGGGGCAATCAGGGGGTTAAAACCATTATTGGGTAGTATATGGGGGTACCTAGCGCTATAAAAACCTGGCGGTGAACCTAAAAAAATAGCTAGCTACTTAGCGGTACCAGTGACACTAATGCAGCGATCAGAAAAATGATCGCTTAGTGACACTGGCAAAAAGGGGTGAAGGGGTTAACTTGGGGCAATCAGGGGGTTAAACCTTTATTGGGGGGTGGTAGGGGGCTACCCTGGACCTAACACTAACTGCCCTGACACTTTTTACTGTCACAACTGACACTAAATGCAGTGATCAGTAAATAAATGATTACTGCAATCAATGACGCTGTGACTGGGAGGGGCGGGGGGGGGATCGGGGGGGTTTGTGTGCCTACATGTTGGTGTAGTAAATGGTGTACTTCACTGTTCTCCTCGTAGTCCGGTCAAAAAGACCGCCCCGAGGAGAATGACATCACTTCCTCCCTGCCTGTGTTTACTATACAGTGGGAGGAAGCTTCTCATTCGCCAGGAGCGATCGAGAGGGGATGGCCAGAAACCAATGGCCATCCCCTCATCCCGGATCGCTCCTGAAGCGAAACGGACCGCCGCATCCAGCAGGAGGGGATCCCATAGGACCCCCCACCTGCTGGAAGGCAAGCACGTGCCTGTACATGCCATTCTGATGACGTACATTGGCATGTGGTGGTCCTTAAGTGGTTAAAGATCACAATCATTGCTCCTGGGGAAAAAAACAAAAAAAACCTGTATTTATGTCCCCCAGGGCAGTACCTGGACCCCCCATACCCCTTTCTATGGCCAATTACTTGCATGTAAGCCTTCAATATGGGCACGTTGTTATATTTTTCCTGTTTGCTTGGCTCCCATAGACTTCAATGGGGTTCACCGTTCAGGTTAGAACATTTCCCCTGTGCGGTAGTTCTGCTGCGAACCAAACGGGGTGTTTTTCCCATCTTTGGATAAAGGGCATGTCAGCGGTATCTGGAGGACATGAAGTAAAGAAGTCCTCTGTGTATAAGTTGGCATTCCATGTGCCAATCTGCAGTGATCCAGGATAGAGCAGCCCATGCTCCCACACCTGTCAGTGCAGGATAATGGAGTACAGAGTGACCACCAATTTGCACAGGCAGAAGATGTGACAGGATAAAGCTTGAGGGGATCACACTCTCCGCTTGGGATGGACTGGCTGGATCAGTTTTGCTCATAGTGAGTGGAAGCCAATGCCTACTAGGAGAACAAACTCAGAGCTGCCGGACGACACGGCTTGGCGTCTTATTAGTAACCATGATGACAACGTGTTTCAGGTGTGTATCCCCCTTTTTTAAGTCTTGACGAAGGGGGGACACGCTCCTGAAATGCATTGTCATCATGGTTACTATTACAACATTAAATTTTTGTTCCCTTTGACATGAACTGAACTAAAGCACAGAAATGTTGGCTTTCTTGTGAATAAACTGACAACCTTATGTTTATGAAATGTTTATAAACTATATGCAGGCCTGTTTTTGAAAGATATCGGAGAAGTTTTATAAAATTCTTATTGATATTTCCATTGTTCTTTATTTCATTACATAATCTGATGCACGTTTCTTTCAGAGGCTGAAAAAATCCGCAGACTAATCAAGAAGTATGCTGCACGTGTTCCTTCCTATGACACATGTATGATGAATGAATTGCTAGACATAGCGAAGAAAAATGTGGAGAGCAACATGGGGGAGATCCAAGCCAAAATCCAACAATGTGTTTGGAGGAGTAACAAGAGGGAGACGTGCCCAACATAATGGGCAATGCCCACCACTTTGGATGAAACCTGTAGAGGACCATTAAGAAAAACTAATTAAAAGTTGTTTTGAAAGATTTGTCAATGGAATTCTGAACATTTTGACCATCCTAAATAATTCAGCAAAGTTGTATAAATGAATGTTTGAATGTGACCAAGTACCACTAGATATACTTTTTCTGTCTGCGATTGTAAGATGGACATCTTGGGTTCTGACACTGGTGGTTGGAATTATTATGCATATCCAGGGCAGCCACCAGAAATTTTGGGGCCCCTTACACAGCTTTAGGCCTGACCACCAACATTCCCAAGGGTCCCGCCCACTGGCCGTCCCACCAAGTCCTTTAGTGACTCAGCCCTTCTCACACCCGTAGGCTCTGAGCCCCTTCTCACACCCGTAGGCTCTGAGCCCCTTCTCACACCCGTAGGCTCTGAGCCCCACTCACATTGTGTGTACATGCTTGTCGTATATACACATAAGACATGTATGCACACAGGCATGTACACAGTCACACACAGCCCCCCTGCACAACAGCCCGTACTTGCAAGGCGTCTCTAGTCCCGGCTCTTGTTTCCATATGAAGAGGCGTGCACATGCAGGGAATGGCCAGAGGTGGCAGCAAAGAGCGCAATGTCGGCTCATGCCAGAGCAGCAGCCTTCCAACTCGTACACATAGAGGAGCGTCCACAGAGCTCCTCCGCACCCGCCCCGCCTTCTCACATCCAGACGCTGGGGGCCCTTACAAGTGTATGGGCTGTAACCTCCTGATGGTGGCCCTGTGCATATCCATTTATCTTCCTGCAAACTCAGGCAAGGGATTTTTTGGTAAGGGGTTCCAATGTTTAAATGTATTTCAATATTTAAAAATCATGTTTTTGTATATGGCAATAAAATTGTTACTTTGTTACAATACCATGTTTGTCGTCTTTGTGTACATGGGATAGGAATGTATGTTGGAGGTTTGTGCTGTAATAGTCATGTCTGGCTGGGGGTGCATTTTGGTTAAACTGAAAGGGTTTTGCAACAACTTCTAAAACTTTTACTGTCCCAATGGAGTTTTGGCCCTAGAATGTATCTTTGGGATTACTCAACCACTTCAGCCCCAGAAGGATTTACCCCCTTCCTGACCAGAGCACGGTTTGGCACTGCGTCACTTTAACTGACAATTGCGCAGTCATGTGACATTCTACCCAGACAAAACTGGCATCCACTTTTTTTTTTTTTTTTCCACCACACAAATAGAGCCTTCTTTTGGTGATAATTGATCGCCGTGTGAGTGGTGTTTTTTTTTTTTTTTTTTTTTTTTTGCACTATAAACACGAGCAACAAATTTTTTTTTTTTTTTTTTTAAACCCTATTTTTATTTTTTACTTTTGCTATATCCCTAAAATATATAACCAATTTTTATTCCTCGGTTTCCTCATGGGCTGCTATGTGTTCTACATATTTTTGTTAAAAATCACAATAGGTGTATATTGTTTGGTTTGAGCAAAGGTTAATGTCTACAAGATGGGGGGGGGGGGGGGGAGGAATAGTTCTATGTCATTTTTATTCGTTTTTTTTTTGGGGGGGGGGGATTGTCATTTATACAGTGATCAGTGCTATGAAAATGCATTGATTTACTGTGTAAATGACACTGGCAGTGAAGGGGTTAACCACTAAGGGGCAATGAAGGGGGTTAAGTGTCCTAGGGAGTGATCCTAACTGGGGGGGAGGGGCTGCAACACACAACAGTGATCACTACTCCCGCTGAGAGTACTGATCTCTGTCCTGTCACTAGGCACAATGGGGAAATACTTTGTTTACAAAAGCATCTCCCCGTTCTACCTTTCTGTGACACAATCATGGGCGCCCAGCAGACATGGGGGGGGGGAAGGGGGGGTCCGTGGGACGCTTGGCCACATGCTGCCAGCAGTGGCACTTAAAGGTGACATACCTGTGTGCCTTTTGCCCACCAGCGCCATTCTGCCAACGTATCTGTGTGCTGGTTGGGAAGCGGTTAATTTAAAAACGCCTTGGCTTTTTTTGTTTGACATAAGGTAAAAGTTTGCACTGCAGTTCCTCCACGACCCGCAAGCCCCCCCGTGTGTGGTGTGTGTTTTTTTTTTTTTTTTCTCTGGCACATTTTTGGTCCAGCACCTCCCAGCCGCTGTCTCGGGTCCTTATTGGATAGATTTATAGAAACCGGAACCATTGGCTCTTGCTTTCAATAAAATCAGGTGACATGGGAGCTGGGACAGGGCAGAGTCCTGCTGTCAATGGATGCAGCAGGACTCAGGATGCACCCACACAGGTGCCCGCATGGAAATTGGATCTCTGTGGGGGCACCCAAAGAAGACGAGCTAGGAGCGCTGCCAAGTGCCTTCTGAAAAGGAAGATCAGGCACACCCTGTACAAAACCCTTGCACAGAGGAGGCAAGTGTGACATTTGTGTTCTTTGTAAAGTGTGTGCTTTTTTTTTTTTTTTTTTTTTTTTTAAATATTGATTTAAAAAAAAAAAACTTTAGCTTAGCTGCTCTGTGCTTCAGTATTGCACAGAGCAGCCACTTACCACCTCTTCTGGGGTCCCTCATCACTGCTGTCCCCTCCTCTCTTCTGACTGTCCTCATAGCAAGCTGTTTCATGATCCTAAGCTGGGTTGTGTGCATCCATAGACACACATAGTGTGCCTTATCCCTGCCCTCTCCTCACATGATTCGGATAGCTGCATAAGGAGCCAATGGTTCCCACGGTTGCAACTGTCTGAAGTGGGAGAGAAGCAATACTGAAGATGGGCACAGTGCTAAAGCAAGAGGCACCAGGCATTTAAGAAGGGCTGGGGGAGCTGATCATGGGATTTTATTTTTTACCTTCATGTACATAATGCCTTAAAGTGATTCTTAAGACCAATTATTTTACTTTAAGTTTGAATTCAAGTGACTCTTTCCTCCATGCTCCAAAAAATCTATTTTCACTTAGATGGGTATGAAAAAGGTGCCCATTACTGTTCCCTTTATCTGCACACAAAATATATATTCAAATGTACTAAAATAAACCTGAACTGAGATGAAGAATCAATATTTTGAGGGGCCATGTGTTCTGGTTGCCAAAGCCAATGGCCATCTAAGTGAGCAGATTTGCTTCTAAATGGCTCCAAACTGCTACTAATCCCCACTCACAGCAAAAAACATTCCCTGCACTTATGGGAGGGAGTTCATGGGATGAGAGGGAGACTCATGGTCCTAAAGGAAGCGGAAGTTCAGACCTCAGTAAAAGACGTTTCTGCTTAGTGGGAGAGCCTCTAAATGGTGCAGATCTGTATATCTGACTCAATGCCAGAAAGCAGCTCCTATCTCAGAATTCTGAAAGGAACCAAGAATCAGAGTCTACTATACACAGCAAATAAAGAGACCTGGAACAGTTTCCTAGACTGTAACAAAGTATTGCACTCACTTGTATTTGTGCCCAGACTTGCCACTAAAGTGAGCAGCCTTCCAAGTAATTAATCATTGGCATCGCTACCTGAATCTATGGAGGAGGCTTTTTATTGTACTGGTTCCCAAGCTGGTTACCCTGCAGGATTGTGCTTCATATCGGCCAATCTACCTTCTGAATGTCAATACAAATGTTTTTGCTGAGATTTTGGCCAGTCTCCTCTCTAAAGAGATTGACTTGCTATGTTTACCTAACGGGGCTTAGGCTGGGCAAGGGCATTCTCTGCGTCTCGTCTCCCCCCCCCCTTCTCAGCCAATAGGATTGCTTCTCTATTCAGCCAACCAGGTGACGAGTCTCAGGACCTGCTTCATGATTGGGTGGAGAATCAAAGAAAATATTGACTATTAATTTGCTATTGTCACACAACTCGATGGTCTAGGGGTATAGTGCACTGCGCCCCAAGCCCACCCCTTTTTTTTAAGCCAACTAGAGCCTCTGGCTCTAATCCATGTGTGTCTAAAAAAACAAAACAAACACGCCTCATTGGAATCCATGTGCCTACCGCCCCACATGTAGATTAGGGGGCCAGCGCCCCTGTGTGAGGGACTGGAGCATGCATTTGTTGGCAAGCATGGGCAGGTGGGGGACTTTGCTTAATTTTATAAAAAAAATAAATAAAAAAATATACACTGGCTCTTTTATTATTTTTTATCAACTTTATTGCTGACTGCATGTAAAATTAACATTTCAAAGTCCACCATACATGTGCAAGGTTTTTCCTACTCCTAACTACTAGCTTGTGCTGCCCCAGCATACCTGCAAAGGTGAAGTCAGAGCACTTACCTCAGCTTGTCTGTATGCTGGAACATGTGCACGAGCATTAGATGCGCAGGACTGAACATCAGCTGAACTGGTCTCATGACACCCAGCACTTACTAACACACCCTGGTGTATTTCAAAGAACTTATTAGGCCATTGTCTTCTAAAAGAAGAGAAGATTAGCAAGTCTACTTATGCAAACAATCAAAAGGACAAAAACATTACTCAGAGATATGGATAATCATCTACAGTATTCTGACTATCAATAACTGAATTTATTTTACCTACCAACAGTATATAAAGACACTTCTAACCTGTTATTACAGTCCCACTTGTATCCCACTGGCCTTTAAATGATGAAAAAAATAATAATAATACATTGGCCAGCAATGTTGGGGCCCTTGAAGAAAGCCCAACCATTCCCAGCAGACAACAGAATAACTTGGCAATCTCAGTCTCTCACCACGCCCAGAGCGCTCTCTTCTAGGTCTCCAGACATTTGCTCTTACTCAGTTCAAGCCCGCAGACAGTGATAGGAGTTCCTATAATTTCTCTCTTTCAATCCTGCTGAGACAGTCCACCTTTTCCTTCCTTACCAGTGGTGGGGATGCTCTGTAGTGCAATCTGATCTCACCCGGCAACCAAATCACACTTTACACCTTCCCAGGGAGAAAGTTCCCATCTTTGAGGCAAGGTCCTGTGCAATGAATAGACACTCTGTGGTCTCAATTCATTGTGGTCAACGATCCAGTCCTTTAATTTATGCCAGTAATACAGTTTTTTTCCCCTCACACCATCTCATTTAACACCTCTCTACCCCTCTCAGCAGACTACAGGCCCTCTTCTCCTTGCTTTGTTTCAGCAGCCAATCACTGCCCTTCCAGGACTGACCCAGTTCCAGCCAAGAGGGCTGCCCTTGCACTGGAGACACTCCTTAGAAGAGCACTGCAAAGTGTTTTTCTTAAAGATGGCTGCTGCCCTTCTGTATTAATGAATATTCAGTTTAACCCTGTCCACACTGCAGAAGGATAATACAGCAGCAACAAAGGAAGAAGTTTTGCAGCAGCTATTGGTTATGTTACAAGGTACAAACATACCTCATGCCAGTTACAATTATACTGCGAGCACACCTGAACATTATCCTGACAGCCTAAAAGGCATGAGTGTCAGACAGGTGGCAACCGGATGACACCCTAGCCTTGGCACTGCGGTCATTCTTTATGGTGGGATGGGAAGATTAATGGGGGGTGAGGACATTATTGGGGGGACTAAATAAAGTAATTGGGTCATTGAGGACAGTAATTAGGGACACTTAGGACAATATTGGGGGTGACTAAGGACAGTATTAGGGCAATAATTGGGTCACTGAGAACTAAACTGTGGGGAGAGCCTCACTGATGTGCTAGCCTGCTCAGTGTCTTACTGGGGTGTGACACCAACCCTAGTGATGCCACTGATTTTGATTTATTCAACACCCACTTGGGAACATCAACCATTAAATGAACTTTAACTGCTGACAAATAGGGATGAGCCCAATGTTTGAGTCGAACATTGGGTGTTCACCTGTTTGCAAAACAGCGAACAATATGCGGTGTTTGCGGCAAATTCAAAAGTTGTCAGAACACTGTTAAAGTCCATAGGACACTAACATGAAAAATCAAAAGTGCTCATTTTAAAGGCTTATATACAAGTTATTGCCATAAAAAAGTTTTGGGGACCCAAGTCCTGCCCCAGGGGACATGTATCTATGCATTTTTTTTTTTAAAAATATCATTCCTGGTGGGTGTCTATAGTATACCTGTAAAGTGGCAAATTTTTCCTGTGTTTAGAACAATACCACAGCAAAATGACATTTATAAAGGAAAAAGGTAATTTTAAACTGATTGTGGCTGTGATGAATTTTCAGGTCTCGGCAATAGAGATACAGATAATTGAAGAAAAAAAAGAGCATGGGATTCCCCCCAGTCCATTACCATGCCCTTTGCATCTGGTATGAATATTAAGGGGAACCTCAAATCAAAATGTAAAAGAAAATTGCGTGGGGGTCCCCCTAATATCCCTACCAGTCACTTTGGGTCCGATATGAAAATTAAGGGGAACCCTGCACCAAGTAAAAAAAAATTGCTTAGAGGTCCCCCCCACAAAATTCATTCCAGACCCTTATCTGAGCACACAACCTGGCAGGCTGCAGGAAAACAGGTGGGATGAGAAACCGCCCCCCTCCTGAACCATACCAGGCCACATGCCCTCAACATAGGGAGGGTGCTTTGGGGTAGCCCCCCAAAGCACCATATCCCCACATTGATGGTGGACAATGGCCTCATCCCCACAACCCTTGCCGGTGGTTGTGGGGGTCTGTGGGTAGGGGGCTTATCGGAATATGGAAGCCCCTTTAACAAGGGGACCCCAGATCCCGGCCTCCCCCCGTGTTTTATTAAAAAATAAAAAAGTCCCATGGTGTAAATTCACACTGCCTGGCGAAGAAGAGGGGGCAGTGCCACTCGCTAACATCACTGGGTGGCCCCGTCCTCAGTTATAAAAGAGCTGTCACAGCAAAGAAACGTCAGATGGCGGAAGCCTCCCATGGATGTGGGTTGGTTGCGACTTTTTTTTTCTTTTTCGGTCCGTTGGGCAGTGTGAACTTACACCAAGGGATATTTTTATATTTTAATAAAGCTCTTGTCCCAAGCTGTCTCTTGTCTTTTTTCACCATTTTGACACTTTTCTGTGAAATGGTAGGGGAACATTTCTACCCTGTTAACAATTTACACAGGGGGGAGGCTGGGATCTGGGGGTCTCCTTGTTAAAGGGGGCTTCCAGATTCCGATAAGCCCCGTGCCCACAGACCCCCACAACCAGCGGGCAAGGGTTGTAGGGATGAGGCCCTTGTCCCCATCAACATGGGGACAAGGTGCTTTGGGGGGCTAGACCAAGGCGCCCTCCCCATGTTGAGGGCATTTGGCCTGTTATAGTCCAGGAGGGTGGGCGCTCTCTTATCCCCCCTATTTCCCTGCAGCCTGCCAGGTTGCATCCTCGGATAAGGGTCTGGGAAGGATTTTAGGGGACCCCTATGCCATTTTTAAAAAAAATTGGGTGCAGGGTTCCCCTTAGAATCCATACCAGACCTGAAGAGCCTAGTATGGATTTTAGGGGACCCCCAGACAATATGTTTTTTAATTTTGTTTTTTTAATGAGTTTCCGAGTTGCCGAGACCCGACAATTCATTACAGCCGCAGTTTTAAATGACATTTTTTCCTTTAGAAATGTAATTTTGCTGTGGTATTGTTCTAAACACAAGAAAAATGTGCCATTTTACAGGCATACTATAGACACCCCCCAGGCACGATATACTGAGGATGGTATCCCAGGTAACGGAGGTTATATGGAGATTGGTTATGGGGCACTGCAGCAAGTGGGTGTCTCTGAGTCAGCTTGTCAGCTTGAGGCCGTATAATTCACTTGAGAAATTTCGCTCTGTCATATTGTAATACATATGGTGGATGGTGGACCTGCAAAGACCAACGCTAGGGGCGATTAATGGTTTCAATTACAGATGTCTTTTGGTTAATTGTTCATGTTAATTGTTATATATATATATACATTTATGTTTGTTAATAAAATTAAGGCTGCTACGGCCTGTTTACTCCAGAAGTTGTTTGGCTCTCATTTCAATGATGGTGGGCGGAGGTTGGAGTATTAGGCTTGGTGGCATTCACAAGGTACATCTGTTATACAATAGTCATGCCTGGAACACTCAAACATAGGCCTATGTTTACCATGCAGTCCAGACAGAAGCTCCAAGAATCCAGATGACCACCCAGGTCCATGAGACATGGGAGCCAGGGCCACCTAATGTGTGCTGCACAAGGTGGTTTCCTCTCACCATCAGGGGAAACTCTTTTTTTTTCTCCATCACCATCCACTCAAGAGCTGACCAGATTTGCACCACTAAACACATAACTCTATTTACTCCCAAGTATTGGCTGAACTTTTCACTTGACTCTATTAGGTTATCACACAGAGGCTCTTAGCTAGTGATGGACGAACGTTTCGCCCGGCGGTCGTTTCGCGGCGAATTTCCGACTTTCGCCGTCCGCGGGTTCGAACGCCTTTTTCCGTCGTTCGCCCCGGCGGACTTACGTGTTTAATGTATACAAGAACTTTAACCTTTCGTGACACGTTTATCATGTGTTACAGGACAACCAATTGAGACATGACAGCTCATGGACACTTGGACATTCCCCCTAACCTATAAATACACCCGATCCGGTGGCCATTTTACATTCTTTCTTCTGTCACTGTAGGGAAAGGATCCTGTGTGGAGTAGGGACAGAGAAAACGCTAGCTATTTGGTACACAAAAGTTCTTTTCAGGACTGGTATAGGTGTTAGGTCAGCAGCCTGAGTTTCTTTTGTCAGTTTAGATAAAGGGACAGAGCGCTGTATGCTGCTATTTTAGGGACAGCTCAGCCAGATTAGTCTTTCTTCATCATCATCATCATCATCATCATTAGCTGTTACTATCAGGTCCACAAAAGAGCTATTCCAGCTAATCGTTCCAGCCTACTCTTTTTTGCCAATTTGTATAGGGACAGGCAGGAAGCAGTGTGTCAGGCAGTGAGGATAATTTTAAAGACTTGCTGTTACTATTAGTTCCACAAAGGTTCTTTTCAGGACTGGTATCAGTGGTACGGTAATAGGCTTGTACACGTATAATATTCTTTCTTCCAAATATAGAAAGAATATTATACTTGACTGCTGCCCTTCTGCTGCAGTCTGCTAATCATTCACAACTCACTTGTTCCACAAAGCTCTTTATCAGGACTGGTAACTTGGTCTGTCTAGGGTGCTACGGTACATAGGCTTGGGTGCGGTACAGTCTGCTGTTCTGTAAGGACCGCTATCGGTCCACAATACATAGGGTTGCCGTGCACTACTGCTGACCGCTGCCCTATACTGCAGCAGTCCTTCAGCGGTATAGGGACTGACGCACAGTCTGCTAAACACTAACACACAACCTGCTTGGTCCACAAAAGTTTTTATAAGGACTGGTAACTTGGTATAGGGTGCTACGGTACATAGGCCTGAGTGCAGTACAGTCTGCTGTTCTGTAAGGACTGCTATCGGTCCACAATACATAGGGTTGCCGTGCACTACTGCTGACCGCTGCCCTATACTGCAGCAGTCCTTCAGCGGTATAGGGACTGACGCACAGTCTGCTAAACACTAATACACAACCTGCTTGGTCCACAAAAGTTCTTATAAGGACTGGTAACTTGGTATAGGGTGCTACGGTACATAGGCCTGAGTGCGTTACAGTCTGCTGTTCTGTAAGGACCGCTATCGGTCCACAATACATAGGGTTGACGTGCACTACTGCTGACCGCTGCCCTATACTGCAGCAGTCCTTCAGCGGTATAGGGACTGACGCACAGTCTGCTAAACACTAACACACAACCTGCTTGGTCCACAAAAGTTTTTATAAGGACTGGTAACTTGGTATAGGGTGCTACGGTACATAGGCCTGAGTGCAGTACAGTCTGCTGTTCTGTAAGGACTGCTATCGGTCCACAATACATAGGGTTGCCGTGCACTACTGCTGACCGCTGCCCTATACTGCAGCAGTCCTTCAGCGGTATAGGGACTGACGCACAGTCTGCTAAACACTAATACACAACCTGCTTGGTCCACAAAAGTTCTTATAAGGACTGGTAACTTGGTATAGGGTGCTACGGTACATAGGCCTGAGTGCGTTACAGTCTGCTGTTCTGTAAGGACCGCTATCGGTCCACAATACATAGGGTTGACGTGCACTACTGCTGACCGCTGCCCTATACTGCAGCAGTCCTTCAGCGGTATAGGGACTGACGCACAGTCTGCTAAACACTAATACACAACCTGCTTGGTCCACAAAAGTTCTTATAAGGACTGGTAACTTGGTATAGGGTGCTACGGTACATAGGCCTGAGTGCGTTACAGTCTGCTGTTCTGTAAGGACCGCTATCGGTCCACAATACATAGGGTTGACGTGCACTACTGCTGACCGCTGCCCTATACTGCAGCAGTCCTTCAGCGGTATAGGGACTGACGCACAGTCTGCTAAACACTAACACACAACCTGCTTGGTCCACAAAAGTTTTTATAAGGACTGGTAACTTGGTATAGGGTGCTACGGTACATAGGCCTGAGTGCAGTACAGTCTGCTGTTCTGTAAGGACTGCTATCGGTCCACAATACATAGGGTTGCCGTGCACTACTGCTGACCGCTGCCCTATACTGCAGCAGTCCTTCAGCGGTATAGGGACTGACGCACAGTCTGCTAAACACTAATACACAACCTGCTTGGTCCACAAAAGTTCTTATAAGGACTGGTAACTTGGTATAGGGTGCTACGGTACATAGGCCTGAGTGCGTTACAGTCTGCTGTTCTGTAAGGACCGCTATCGGTCCACAATACATAGGGTTGACGTGCACTACTGCTGACCGCTGCCCTATACTGCAGCAGTCCTTCAGCGGTATAGGGACTGACGCACAGTCTGCTAAACACTAACACACAACCTGCTTGGTCCACAAAAGTTTTTATAAGGACTGGTAACTTGGTATAGGGTGCTACGGTACATAGGCCTGAGTGCAGTACAGTCTGCTGTTCTGTAAGGACTGCTATCGGTCCACAATACATAGGGTTGCCGTGCACTACTGCTGACCGCTGCCCTATACTGCAGCAGTCCTTCAGCGGTATAGGGACTGACGCACAGTCTGCTAAACACTAATACACAACCTGCTTGGTCCACAAAAGTTCTTATAAGGACTGGTAACTTGGTATAGGGTGCTACGGTACATAGGCCTGAGTGCGTTACAGTCTGCTGTTCTGTAAGGACCGCTATCGGTCCACAATACATAGGGTTGCCGTGCACTACTGCTGACCGCTGCCCTATACTGCAGCAGTCCTTCAGCGGTATAGGGACTGACGCACAGTCTGCTAAACACTAACACACAACCTGCTTGGTCCACAAAAGTTTTTATAAGGACTGGTAACTTGGTATAGGGTGCTACGGTACATAGGCCTGAGTGCAGTACAGTCTGCTGTTCTGTAAGGACTGCTATCGGTCCACAATACATAGGGTTGACGTGCACTACTGCTGACCGCTGCCCTATACTGCAGCAGTCCTTCAGCGGTATAGGGACTGACGCACAGTCTGCTAAACACTAACACACAACCTGCTTGGTCCACAAAAGTTTTTATAAGGACTGGTAACTTGGTATAGGGTGCTACGGTACATAGGCCTGAGTGCAGTACAGTCTGCTGTTCTGTAAGGACCGCTATCGGTCCACAATACATAGGGTTGACGTGCACTACTGCTGACCGCTGCCCTATACTGCAGCAGTCCTTCAGCGGTATAGGGACTAAGAGTTTTGTCACAGGGTGATTTAAAAAATGACAGGCAGAGGAAGAGGCAGGCCCTTCCGCAGGGGTGGTAGGGGTAGGGCAGGAGCAACAGCCTTGAGCCAAAGTGGGAAGTTGCAGAAGGTGCGTTCAATTACTTTAAAGGACGCACCAGACTTGGTTGAGTGGCTCACTCAGCCTTATTCTTCTGCACCCTCCTCATCCTCTCGATCTGCACCCTCTTCTTCACTCTCTGCTATGTGCACCCCCAAAGACACTACCACCAACAACACCACCACCACCACATACCTTCCGCTTGAGTGCAAATGGGGGCCTTCATGCTCCAGTGTTTTAATAGGGACCCCCGTATAAAAAGCATGAGGGTCAAGGACCAGTACTGGGTGGCAACGTACTTAGATCCCCGGTACAAACACAAAATGGCGGAAATGTTACCGCCGTCGCAGAGGGCTGTCAGAATGCAGCACTTCCAGGCCTTGCTTCGAGAAATGCTGCATTCTGCTTTTGCGTGCGCTGGCAGAGGAGCAATTCCCACTCCCAGAGAAGGATTTGCGGGTACCAATCCAACAGCGCCTGCAAGAAGAGGCCGGTTTGAAGATGTGTTGGTGACTTCGGATATGAGGTCATTCTTTCAGCCGACCCATCGACAGGTGTCATCCGGATCCAGCATCAGGGAACGCCTAGACCGTCAGGTGTCCGACTACATTGGGTTAACGGCCGATGTGGACGCTCTGAGGAGTGATGAACCCCTAGACTACTGGGTGGGCAGGCTTGACCTCTGGCCAGAGCTTGCCCAATTTGCAATCGAACTGTTGGCTTGCCCCTCATCCAGTGTCCTGTCCGAAAGGACGTTCAGCGCAGCAGGGGGGATTGTGACCGATAAGCGTACTCGCCTAGCTCACGACAGTGTTAACTACCTCACATTTCTAAAAATGAATGAGGCATGGATCTCGGAGGAATTCAACACATGTGATCAGTAGACCATGTATATGTCTATAAACAATTTTTGGAATCAAGCACACAGACCTTCTTAATTCATTTGGCTCACTTCCCTGACCCAAAAAAGCACACCGTACTATATGCCCCTACCCTCCTCTTTGAAGAGGTTGAGCGGTGTCATATTTCTACTGGGGCTGCTTATTATGAGGGGTTCCCACCATCCCTGTGCTGTGCTGACTTCCTCCTGGGGGTTCTTATTATGAGGGGCTCCCACCATCCCTGTGCTGTGCTGACTTCCTCCTGGGGGTTCTTATTATGAGGGGATCACACCATCCCTGTGCTGTGCTGACTTCCTCCTGGGGCTGCTTACGGTGCTGCTGTCAGCGCTGTATGTCACGGAGCTGCTGTCAGCGCTGTATGTCACGGAGCTGCTGTCAGCGCTGTATGTCACGGAGCTGCTGTCAGCGCTGTATGTCACGGAGCTGCTGTCAGCGCTGTATGTCACGGAGCTGCTGTCAGTGCTGTATGTCACGGAGCTGCTGTCAGCGCTGTATGTCACGGAGCTGCTGTCAGCGCTGTATGTCACGGAGCTGCTGTCAGCGCTGTATGTCACGGAGCTGCTGTCAGCGCTGTATGTCACGGTGCTGCTGTCAGCGCTGTATGTCACGGAGCTGCTGTCAGCGCTGTATGTCACGGAGCTGCTGTCAGTGCTGTATGTCACGGAGCTGCTGTCAGCGCTGTATGTCACGGAGCTGCTGTCAGCGCTGTATGTCACGGAGCTGCTGTCAGCGCTGTATGTCACGGAGCTGCTGTCAGCGCTGTATGTCACGGAGCTGCTGTCAGCGCTGTATGTCACGGAGCTGCTGTCAGCGCTGTATGTCACGGAGCTGCTGTCAGCGCTGTATGTCACGGTGCTGCTGTCAGCGCTGTATGTCACGGAGCTGCTGTCAGCGCTGTATGTCACGGAGCTGCTGTCAGCGCTGTATGTCACGGAGCTGCTGTCAGCGCTGTATGTCACGGAGCTGCTGTCAGCGCTGTATGTCACGGAGCTGCTGTCAGCGCTGTATGTCACGGTGCTGATGTCAGTGCTCTGTATTACGGTGCTGCTGTCAGTGCTCTGTATCTCCTGCACCCTCTTGTTTGCCTACCCTGGTCCCTGACCTTCCCTCTCCTCCATTGCCTTCATTAGCTCCATAGTCCTGAATTGTCAGAACAATTTCCCAAATAAAAAAAAAATGCTTGTAGTTATCGATCCCAAATTCACCTCATACATGTATTATGCTATTGTCCAGGTGGTGGGACTACGTGCTACCCCCTAATAATTACCCCGTGGCCGCAAATTCGACCTAAAGGTTTGCGAAATTCGCCTCCCATTGAAGTCAATGGAGCCCGCGGCGAACGGTCGTTTTCGCGAACGTTTGTGTCCGTTCGCGTTTCGCGTTCGCGAAACGTCCCGTCGGAAGTTCGTCCATCACTACTCTTAGCTTTGTTTATAAGCAAATCAGAACAGTGCACACCTGAAGATGACATACTGTACCTCACTTACCCAGTGCCCCGTATCTTGGTTGGAGAACGAAGTGATGAGAGGGCTTCCCCTTGTGGCTCTAGTCTGAGTTCCCCTGAATGTGGGACTGGGGCTCAGGACACAAAGTAATCAGGAAGCGGGCAATAGTGGCCTCCGGACAGCAGTCAGCAGCTGTACAGGTACACCAGGAGAGGACCAAGGATGATGCCCGGGAACTGGACCTTGGAAGCTTGGCACAGAAGCTGTGAGGACACATAGTCAGAGATAGATGCAGGTACCCATTAGGATCAAGAACTTGGTTCATGGGCAAGTCAGGATCATCATGAATAGATAGTAAGGATGTAGTCAGAAGCCATAGTAGTTATAGATGAGGAGCAGAAGAAGCGTAGTCAGGCAGCAGGCTGAGGTCATTACCAGGAAGACAGCAGAGCGTAGTTAGAGGCAAGCCAAAGTCAAAGTATAGAATCCACAAAGCAAGGTCAGGAGCAGGCCGAGTCAGCAACAGGACATCAGCAATAGCAAGATCAGGAACACAGTAAACACAGGTCACAGGTAGCTGGAGAACATCCAATAATTAGCACACATCAGAGCTTCCTTTAAATAGGCATCTTGGCACTATTCTCAGGATTGGGCGTACATGCCAATGTGCCCTGGTGCACACAGATGTTCCAACGTCTCAGTGCATGTTGGTTACTTACCCGAGCTCGTCTGTATGATGGAGAATATTCAAACGCATTAGCTGTGCAGGAATGAGCATCAGCTTAATTTGTTTCCGGACACCCAGCACTTACTGACACACCCTGGTATATTTCAAAAGACTTATTAGGCCAAGTGTAATCTAAATGAAGAGAAGATTAGCAAGTCTACTACAATCTACAATCAATAAGACAATAACATTACTCTGAGGCCGCGTACACACGGGCGGACTGTTCGCTCAACTTTGTCCGCTGAACAGTGTTTCGGCGGACAGTCCGCTCGTGTGTGGGCTTCAGCGGACAGTTTCAGCGAACAGTCTGCTGAACAAAGTTTTTCGGAATTTCCGAAAAACTGTCCGCTGAAACTTTGTTTCAGCGGACAGTCCCCTCGTGTGTAGGCTTGTTCGTCAAACTAAGATGCGCGCATGCTCAGAAAGGATTTTCACGGCGAAGGTTGCATTGCAGTGTATTGGACGTCGAATTTCTCGTCCCGTCGTACGTGCTGTACACGTCATCGCGCTAGGTTTCAGAGGACTGTTCGTTCGTCGTGTGTAGGCAAGTCCGTTCATGCTAATTTTGAGCGGACTGTTTCGGAAACTGTTTGACGAACAAGGTTGAGTGAACAGTCCGCCCGTGTGTACGCGGCCTGAGAGATATGATTAAACACAAACAGTATTCTGTTATAACAGTATAATTCGGTAACTAAAAACTGAATTGTTTTTACCTAGCAACAGTATATAAAGACACTCCTAACCTGTTATTATAGTCCACAATTTATCCCACTGGCCAGTAAATGATGAAAAAAAAACATTGGCCGGGAATGTTGGGGCCCTTGAAGAAAGCCCAACCATTTTCAGCAGATAACAGATTTACTTGGCAATGATAGTCTCTCACCAGACCCAGAGCGCCCTCTTCTGGGTCTCCAGACATGTGCTCTTATTCAGTTCAAGTCTGCAGACAGGGGTAGGAGTTGCTGTAAGTTCTCTCTTTCAATCCTGCTGAGACAGTCCCTTTTTTCCATACTTACCAGTGGTGGGAATGCTCTGTAGTACAGTCTGATCTCCAAATCACACTTCACACCTTCCCAGGAAGAATGTTCCCATTTCTGAGGCAAGATCCTGTGTGATGAGCAATCTGTCTGATGTCTCAACTGATTGTGGTCAGCAGTCCAGTCTCTTCATTCAGCCAGTAGTCCAGTCTCTTCATTCAACTCTTTTTCTCACCCCATCTCATGTAAGACTGTCCTCTCTCTCCCCCTCAGCAGGCTGCAGGCCATCTTCCCTTTGTTTTGTTGCAGCAGCCAATCACTGTCCTTCCAGGACTGACTCAGTTCCAGCCAAGAAGGCTGCCCCTGCACTGGAGACACTCCTTAGAAGAGAACTGCAAAGTGGTTTCCTTCAATATGGCTGCTGCACTTCTGCATGATTCAATATTCAGTTTAACCCTGTCCACACTGCAGAAGGATAATACAGCAGCAACAAAGGAAGAGGTTTCCCAGCAGTTATCAGCTATATCACAAGGTACAAACATACCCCATGCCTGTTACAGTTATACTGTGAGCACATCTGAACAGTATCCTGACATAGTCTATAAGGGTGTCCTTACCATGAGTGCCAGAAAGGTATTTGATTCAGTGGCGTGGCTATGGGGGTGCACCCAGATGGCAACCTGATGACACCCCCCCAGAGGGGTGACACCCAAGCCACGGCACTGCTGCCATTCTCTATGGTGGGATTAGGACAGTAATGGTGTTACTAAGGACATTAATAAGGGTGATTAGGACATTAATGGGGGGGACTGAGGATAGTTATGGGGTCACTGGGGACAGTAATCGGGGGCTAAGGACATTATTGTGGGGGACTAAGGATATTATTGGGAGGGACTGAGGACAGTAATGGGATCACTGAGGACATTAATGGGGTGGGACTGATGACATTATTGGAGGGGCTGGAGGTCAGTAATAGGGGCCTGAGAACAGTAATTGGGTCACTGAGGATATTATTGGCGGGACTTTGGAGAGTAATAGGACAAGAATTGGGTCACTGAGGATAATAATGGGGGCCTTACTGATCTGCTAGCCTGCTCAGTGCCCTACTAGGGGAAGGGGGGTGACACCAACCTTAGTGAAACCACTGATTTGATTTATTCAACACCCACTTGGGGACTATTAAACAAACTATAACTGCTGGCAAGGTCAAACCACCAAAAATCTGTGATGAAGGTGGGGTGGGGATGTCAGGGTCTCCACCTTGGCCAATCAGAGAATGCTTTGCATTCATTCAGAAAATGAAAAACATTCTATGAATGGTGCCCATGCTGAGAGGTCAACCTCCTGTGTTCACAATGCAGCAAGCCAACCACCCTGTAGGGGGCAAATAAGCTAGTGGAGATCACTGGAGATGCGGTGTAGTAGCAGTGTAGCCAGTGGAGGCTGGTACTCAACATTTTTGAGGGGGCGCAAACAAACTGAAAAAATCCCATCAAACGCAGACACTGTGCCCATCAATTGCTCCCACTGTGCCCCATCAAACGCAACCACTGTGCCATATCAAATGCTGCCAGTGTGCCCCCTGCCGGCCTACCATCTGCACTTACCTGTCTCGGTGGGACAACTCCTCAATGTCATCTCCCGTCCTCTCCACCCATTCTCTGCTATGATTGAATGCCTGGCATCCAATCACAGTGCCTTTTGTTTCAGCCAACCAGGTGACGGGTAACAGATCCGAACACCTGATGGGTGGAGAGGAGGTTTAATGTTAGGAAAGCGAATATTTCTTTTCTTTTCTAACACAGCAGAGTGACCTGTGAGCATCCAGCATGGCCCTCACAGGTCAACTTTTTTGACACCTATTAGAGCCTATGGCTCCAATCAGGTGCTTAAAAACCTCCCCCCGCTGATGTAATTTGACACCCTGCACCCGAAAAGGTGCTGGGCACCTTAATAGGGGGTGGCAGCGGTGGCCATAGATAGATGCATGCAATGCATGCATCCATCTATTGGTGCTGGGGGGGTGGCAGAAGAGAGGGAGCGGCACCTGTGCACCCTTAATGCATGGGCTGCCACTGAGTGTTGCAGTGTTGTAGTGGGGGTGTAGTAGTTAGGGTTGCCACCTCATTCCTTTAAAACTGAACACATATTAATTACACAGGTTCTGTGGCTGATTACAGTGTTAATTAAACTCACTTAGTGCCTTATCTGCATTAAACTAGCCTCAGAACCTGTATAATTAATATGCGTTCAGGTTTACATGGATGAGGTGGCAACCCTAGTAGTAGTGTTGTAGTAGAGATGTAGTACCAGTGTAGTAGTTCTGTAATAGAGGTGTAGTACCAGTGTAGTAGTACTGTAGTAGAGGTGTAGTACCAGTGTAGTAGAGGTTTAGTAGAGGTGTAGTAGTGCTGTAGTAGAGGAGTAGTGCCTGTGCTGTAGTGCTGTAGTACAGGTGTAGTAGTGTTGTAGTAGAGGTGTAGGCAGCCAGTGATTTCCAGCTTCTAGAGAGATCTCACAGGTATGGTATATACATAGTTACATTGATCCATTGTAACTACACATAAAACATCCATACCTGGAATTCAGCTTTAGAAACATTTTCAGGAAGTAGATAAAATTCCTGCTAAATGACCCCAGAAATACAATGTACAGCGCGTGTCACTTCCTGTGAGCTTCAAAGAAAGCGCCAAGAACTTCATCTTTCTTGTATAAACTACGACTCCCATCAGTCCCCATATACTGGAGATGAAGAAAGGCAGACATGGGTGTTGTTCCCCTTGAGTGACAAGCATGGCTGCCTCCACAGATTCAGGGGGGAAGTGAGTGTAGCCCCCCAGGGACAGATATTCCATTGATGGTGAGATGCTCCCAAAGGGTTAATCACACCTGAAGGGATTCTGATTGGCAATTTTCCTCATTAAAACCCAACAAGTTCATCAGCTGCTCGGTAATAAAAGTCACTCCCATTCTGATTACTTTGCACACTGACATCACCCAACACAAGGTAAGACTGCAACAAAGTTCCCTCCAATCCTTGCAATGTACATTGATCAGGTAGGGGGGCTTGTTTGTTTCTTCACCAAAGTGGGGGGTCCCTTTTTAATGTCTTGTGTGAGAATGTAATAATAATGAAGAGAAGAGGAAGCTCGGGGGTGAAGTCTTCCCATTCACAGAGTGAAGCCTGGGACATTGTTGTCTGTGAATGGTGTGGAGTAGAGGGAGGTCGGGGTCCCACCTCAGTACTGGGGTCTATGAGACCTGCAGAGCTTCCATCCAAGGTGGGGGGTCTGTACAGCGGGGGCTCTACTAATCCAACATGGAAATGAGGAGGGAGAATAAAGACTGTGGAGGGGGGAGGACTTTGTTGTAATGGAATGTCTCCATATGCTTCATCCTAGGGAAGATCGTTCTTCACAACGTTAGTCTTTTGAAGTTTTTATAGGTTATAATCTTGCATTGAGGTCTGCGGTCTCATGGAAGAGGGGTGTTTGGGGTTTTTCCCCTACAGATCGGCCCTTACCAATGGAACCTGGCATGTTCTGATGCGGACTGCTGGAACAGAACCAGACTGGTAAAAACAACCCCCGTTGGAGGTGTCGGGGGTCCCACTAGGGTTTCCCCCTCATTCCTCTGACCACATATGAATCACACAGGTTCTGTGGCTCATTAAGGTGGTAACTAAACTCTGTGCTTTATCTGCATTACATTAGTCTCAGAACCTGTATAATGAATGTGTTTGGGTTATAAAGGGATGAGGAGGCGACTCTAGAACCCCCCCAATGATATGATGTGAGGTCCGGATTATACGAGGCTAAAAACTCCACATGTTCCAATAAACCTTCCCAACCACACTTCTCCCATCATCTGATTACTGGTACAGCCATCTCCATCCTGTCTTCTGTATATCTGAGCTCCTCCTCTTCACAAGTCTTACTACTGCATTCTGTTTTATCAGATTTACATGTTGGGAGATAAGCGGTGACCTACCTTCATCTCCAATGGCAGCCAATAAGGTGAGTGACTTTCTATTCATTTCCATCAGTGATACCAAATCATTTCATGCAAGCCGAGCGAAGAGCTCATGGCAGCCAATCAAAATGCATCCAGTACTGGATCCTCTAATAAGAAATCTCTGAGGGGGGGGGGGGGGAATAAAAAAACTTGTTTGGCTGGGGTGAGTTAAATTTTTTTTTTTTTTTTTTTTTTTTTTTTTGCCTCAGAATCTTGTGGCTTTTTATATCAATGGAAAAAATACAAAGCCTGGGATAGTCAATTAATTTTGTGTAGCTTGAATCGCACAGCATCTAAAGTATTCCCCCTCCCCCCGTCTTTGAACAGCCATGCTATCCAATCCTGTGTTTTCTGAGCTCTTTTGTTAATTTTAACACCTAGCACCTGCAGCAGACGGGATGAACGCCCCAACCGGGTCACGGTTTCAGGGTCTCCTCCTGAGTCCCAGTGATTTTTTTTTTTTTTTTTTTTTTTTTTTTTTTTTTTTTTTCTCCTTCTTGATCCTTAACCGTTTGCTGACCAGCCACCACAGTTATGCTGCAGAAACATGGGTCAGCTGTGCAAATCACTGTTCTGTTAATCCCACTGGTGGCCACTAGGGTTGCGTGCCCCCAGTGCCGATGCAAGTGTCTGGCAGTCTCGACCGCCAGGCTTGCACGATCTCTTGTAAAACGCCGAGACTCGTGATCTCTCTCTGTAAACAAAAGTATGAACAGCGATCTGTCCCCTCCCCTAGTCAGTCCCTTCCCCTATTCAATTAGAATACCCTAGGGAACACAATTAACCCCTTGATCGCCCCCTAGTGTTAACCCCTACACTGCCATTTTTACAGTAATCTGTCCATTTTTATAGCATTGATTGCTGTATTAATGCCAATGATCCCGAAAATGTGTCCAATGGTTGGTCCAGAAACTGGTCTCACCACAAACCTTCTTCCACATAAAATGATTGAACCACCTCAGCTAGGCAGCCTCAAAGTGCTGAAAGGCCCAGACAGATGAGATTTGGGGAGTGAGCCGGGTATAAACTGCTTCAGAATGTGGTGGAATGGGGGGGGGGCTGCTTTCTACTCCTTTCTTGGGGTTGTGCCGCCTCACCTTCAGTTTCCTCCTCTGCTCTATCTGGCACCCGAGTCGCATCAGAATCGTCCATCTGCTGCGGTAACATGCACCCTCCCCATGTTGTAGCCTGGTACAGTTCGAGAGGCTGCTCCCCCTCCTGTGGTCTGCCAGGTTATGTGCTCAGATGAGGGTCTGAAATGGATGTAATTTTGTTCTTTTCTTTATATTGCTGAGATCCAACAACTCATTACAGCCGCAATCAGTTTTTTTTAAATTGCCTTTTTCCTTTAGAAATGTCATTTTGCTGTGGTATTGTGCTAAACACGAAAATTGTGGCACTTTACAGGCATACTATAGACACCCTCCAGGCACAATATTTAAAGGAATATTTTTTATTTTTTGTTTCACTGCATCTGAAAATAGGCCATTAAAAAAAAAAAAAAAAAATTGCATAGATCCATGTCCCCTGGGGCAGGACCCGGGTCATCAAACACTTTTTATGACCATTTTCATAGAAGCCTTTAAAATGATCACTTTTGGTTTTTCATGTTGGTCTCCCATAGACTTTAACGGAGTTCTGGCAGCTTTCAAATTTGCCCCGAACTCTGCATAATGTTCTCCGAACAACCAAAGTTCAGTGCGAACTTGTGCTCAGGCCAAACCATTTCCCCCATCCCTACCTTCTACCTTCCTTTCCATGAAGCTCCTGATAACGGATTTGTTGTTCCCACCGACTTGTAGAGATGAAATGAGTGGAGCAAAAATCAATGTGTGATCTGTGAGATCTCCTCCGGGGTCACAAGAACTTCTCATTCATTCTGGGAAAAATGTGTCACTTTGGTTTGTATCACCAGTAGGGATGAGCCGAACACCCCGGCATCCTGCCTGTGGCCAATCAGGGCTCTCCTTGCTGCCGGCGCTGTGATTGGCCAAGCACGTGGGGTCACAGTGCATGCTTGGCCAATTCATGAGCCAGCAATGCACTGCGCCATCACATTGCATTGTGGGCCGTGAGCGCCACACGAATTTGGTGCAAACGGCCCATAGCGTTTGGAATTCGCCGAACGGGCGAACAGCCGATGTTCGACTCGAACACAAAGCTCATCCCTAATCACCAGACTGTTCCTGAACATCACAATGTGTCTTTTTTTTTTTTTTTGTCTTCACAGGGAAATATTGATCTTCTAGATGGGTAAGTAATGTGTCTTTTTCTTCACAATTTTTTTACTTGGTCCTTTTTCTACAGAAGAACAAAAAATGAGACATTGGGAGGTGCCGGCAACATAAATCTGCCATCCTGTATTTCAGATATCTTGTCATCAGAACTTTTATTTGTGGAATCCATATAAAGTGATCTGATCCAGAAATGAAGGAAAAGGTTTCCTGTGACATCAGGGGATTCCCAGGGACCCTACGGGTGCAAGCATTACCAGCAGGAAGCCGAGATGGACTTGTCTCGTCTTTCTCCTCTTCTGGGAAGGCTGTTACAAGGCTAAACCAGGTTTAGGAGTGTCTATGGCAGGGATATGCAATTAGTGGACCTCCAGCTGTTGCAGAACCACAAGTCCCATGAGGCATAGCAACACTCTGACAGCCACAAACATGACACCCAGAGGAAGAGGCATGATGGGACTTGTAGTTTTGCAACAGCTGGAGGTCTACTAATTGCATATCCCTGGTCTATGGGAATGGTTGGTGGGTTTTCCAGAAGCACATTTGTGAGGTCATGCACTGATGTTGGACAAGAAGGCCTGGCTCAGTCTCCACTCTAATTCATCCCAATGGAGTTCTATCAGGTTGAGGTCAGGACTCGGGCCAGTCAAGTTCCTCCACCCCAAACGCTCATCAATATCTTTATGGGCCTTGCTTTGTGCACTGGTGTGCAGCCATGTTGGGCACAAATGGAACCATTCCCAAACTGTTACCACAAAGTTGGGAGCATAACATTTTCCAAAATGTCTTGGCATGCTGATGCCTTAACAGTTCCCTTCACAGGACCTAAGGGGCCAAGCCCAACCCCTGGGGGAAAAAACAACCCCATCAAATGATTTGGACCAGTACACAAAGTAAGGCCCATAAAGACATGGATGAGCCAGTTTGGGGTGGAGAAACTTGACTGGCCTGCACAGCCTTGACTTCAACCGAAAACCTTTGGGATGAAAAGGAGCAAAGACTGAAAGCCAGGCCTTCTCATCCAAAATCATTGCCTGACCTCACAAATGCTCTTCTGGAAGAATGGTCCAGCATGCCCATAGACACACTCCTAAACCTTGTGGACGGCCTTCCCAGAAGAGTTGAAGCTGTTATAGCTGCAAAGGGTGGGCCAACTCAATATTGAACCCTACGGACTAAGGCCCCCATACACACTATTAGATTTTCTGCAGATTGTTTTGTCTTCAGATTTCCCAAAACCATGTAGTGTACGGGCCAGCCTGACTGCATACAAATTGAAGCTCTTAAGGTTTGACATCATAATATATGGTTTTGGTAAATCTGAAGCTGAAAATCTAATGGAGTGTATGGGGTCTAAGACTGGGATGTCACTAAAGTGTGTCCCAGTACTTTTGGTAAAATGAAGTATATGCAGTACAAATACCCCTTCTATAAGTTGTCTCACAAGATACTTATGGGGAATATGGGGCCTCTTTTTAGGCATGTATACAGATAAAACAATATATTTGTTACAGAATGAAAGCATACGACATAGATATTTGGGCTGACATGGTGTTACCAATCTATAAATTTAAATTCACAAGTCTTGTGTATATTTAATGTATTGACAAGGCCCAACACGTCTCCATTATGACTTCATCCGGCACATTTTGGGTCTTCCTTCACCTAAAGCCAGAGGGGATAAATATCAACTTATCAGCTTAATAATGTTCTATATGTTCAGCGTTGTGGAGCCAAGAGATGGCCAGACGGTCTAGATGAAGAGCTCACAAGGAAACGTTGGCTTCCTATATTATGATGCACAGATACTCCCAGATAGGCAGCAGTTCAGGTATTTGAAGTACCAAGTAGGGATGAGCCAAACACCCCCCCCCCCCCCCCCCCACTGAAGTCTATGGGACTGAGTATCATCATCGGAGCCTACAAAACACTGGGCATCCTCCTGGAGCATGTACCCAACACTGTGCTCAAACAGTTTGGGGGACTCCTCAGGAGGACATGGTGGGTCTAGGGAAGGAGTGACTGATGATGACCTTTTGAGACGAGGGAAGAGGATGCATTGGCAGCTGCTTGGCTAGTACCCTGAGCCTGGGTGAGAGAGGATGAGGAGGGCTTGGTCATCCACTCTACCAAGTCTTTGGCATGATGTGGCTCAACACGTCCAGCTGCCGAAAAGGACAAGCGTGTCCCATGGCCACGTGTTGACGATGCACCGCGTCCATGACCAGCACTGTTGTCTCTAGACACAGAACCTGCTTGCCCTCTTTTATTGGCTCATGCCTGTCTGCCTCTCCTTGTTGGCCTTCCAGACATGGTAATGGCCTGCAGGGAGATGGGAAAACCAGCCATTGGGTAATGTATATTGTGCTGGAGGCACACAACACCCGCTAACTCCGGCAGATGGCTCAATTGGAGAACAGAAATAATGGGTAGATACAGGTGTATTCTGCGGTGAAGGCACACAACACCCACTAACTCCTGCAGATACCGATACTACACAGCCTGAGCTATAATTGGCCACAGGCAATCATGGCTCTACTTGCTGCCGGCGCTGTGATTGCTGGCTCATGATTGGCCAATGTACTGCAATGGCGCAGTGCATTGTGGGCCGTGAGACCCACACGATTTTGGCAGGAACGGCTCAGTTCTGGTTTCACCGAATGGGCGAACAGCCGGTGTTCAAGTCGAACATGCGTTCAACTCTAACACCAAGCTCATCCCTAGTACCAAGCCACCAAAGCTCAGTGTGAACCTAGGTTCAGATTTGGATGTCAGCTCATCCTTCGTGTCATGCAGCTGGCTCTGCCAAGTGGCGTTGCCCCTGAAACTATACAAGCACCATTAAATGGGAGGTCAATGAGCCACAACTCATGGAACCTTAGAGCTTCACAGGACCCAGGATGAGAATAGCGGCTTTAATAGGAACACTTGATCAAGAGGGAATTTTTCCCACTTTGGGGAGATTCCTATTCATATGCTAAAAAAACTAGTGAATTCCATTCTATCTTGTCTCTGGATAAACTTTTATTTTTTTCACACTTGATAGCTCAGAAGGGGAAACCGAAGCTGTCCAGGCAAGGATGGGTAAAGTAAAGGAGACCCTTTTGTCCTTGGGCATGAATGTTAAACAGGTAAGTCTTAGTAGTTTTGTCTTGTAAACCAAGTAAGTGTTGCTCCAGACCTGCTCCTCTCTCCTGTCCATGAACAAACAAGGTGCTGGCTCCAAGAAGCTCATTCTTGCTCACCATTGTAAGGAATAGGCAAATGTACTACTTTGCCCAGCTGTTGCTGATCTTTGCTTTCTGCCTGCCAATCTGGTCCTTCATTGCCTGGCTAAAGCTGACTTCCACCTGCTTCCTGGCCCTGCTTCCATTTCCTCCTCTGGTGCCAAGCTGCTCCAACATCCTGTCCTGTGGACTGCAACTTCCAGCTCTACCCGCATAAGGAGCGGGCACCACCAGCCAGCTACTCTGGTACTTGTGATACTCCATGCCATCACACTCTCTGCCTCCACCTTTAGGAGTGTAGGGCAGGAGGTAGAAGAGTCCTCTGACATTTTCCAGTCTTCATTCCATATGTGATAGTACAGCGGCACTCATGTCTCCGTCCAGAAGCCACCACTTCCCTAAAATGTCTCACAATAGTTACAAAAATAACCCAAACCATTCATGACAAAACACATTAAGGAAGAGGGGCTTCTAGATGGAGCCATGTTTCAGGTATACAGCTGATGATTGAATAAACAAATTTGGAAGAGTAGAGATCAGATCACAACTCTCATTTATTCTTTTGCTATTATCATATATATGGTAAGATTTCCCATCAACCTTCTACTATAACTTTACACAGACGTTGATTTATCCCATAAAATGTTCCCTTTTTTTTTTTTTGTTGTTTTATTAATTTCTTACCACTGTTCAATCCATAATCCATCTTAAGTAGACCTTTATTTCTCTTTCTGAAGAATTGTAACCCTCCTGTAATTGCGGTCTTGGGATCTGGAGGTGGACTCCGTGCCATGGTTGGCTTTCTAGGAACTATTTCGAAGCTGTCTGAACTCAACCTTTTGGGTACCGTGACCTACATGAGTGCGATATCTGGAGCAACCTGGTATATTTATATTCTAACAATTTGTATAGCAATTTATTGAAAATATATATTTCTATTGTGGATATTTTTAACCACGTCACACCCAGGGAAATTTAAAAAAAACTTTACATTTATTATTTTTTTAAATAGAAAATTTAACGCTGAGCCTTGGAAGCTTTTATCGCCTTCATTACCAGGCTATGCCACCCCCCCCCCCCCCGCTCTGCTATCTCAAGGGGCCTAGGAAACCTACTATGTGATGGCATAGGTCCTTTATGGAGACATGAAGGGTCTATTAGACCTATTGTCTCCCCTGCTGCTAATCCAGCACAGACCATGCTTGATTAGCTGCTTCTCCAGCTACAGTGACCAGGGGGGGACAGCTCTTAAATAGATTTCATTACTTCTTGGTCGCTTTCAACTTCATTACTTTTTTGTTTGTATTCATGGAGTTTATAGGAAAAGGGGAGCAAGGAAATGGGGTGTAGACTAAGATTGGTAGGGTCCAAGAAAGGCTTTAAGTATGTAGGTGACTAGAGAATGTGTTAGCAAGTTTGGGAAGATGCCAGAAAAGTGGGAGATTGAAGCTGTGTAGGATAGAATTGGAGGGTGACCATAGTATTTCAGGGTCCAGAGGAGAGGTGGTTTGGGTGTTTAGAAATCAGTTTAGCAACCTTGTCTATAGTAGTAATATGACTGGACTGAGGTGACTCCATCTTGTGCGGCCATGGAGTCATTTACATTCAGGCTCTAGTTAGTCTATTAGTTCTGTTTGTTTTTTTTTTTTTTTTGAACAGTGTTCTATAAAGCTTGCATAAGCCATTTAATTCTGTAACATCTAAAGAATTGTGGCTCAATATGTCTGGGCCACCTTTCCTGTGTAATGACACATGAAACGGGGAAGCAGGACTTGTGACTGAGTCATGAAAGCAGATGGCATAACTAATATGTGAAATGTACACCTCTGTATTAACCACGCCCACCTTCCGTATGATTGGTTAATGTTGTATACCAGCCAAGAATTAAATCTGATAGCTTGGAACATAACCTCAGCATCTTTGTGTTCACCAAGAAGCTATCTCCTCAGTACTGAGAGGGTCTTGTGAGTGTGGTAATTGCTGTGATTATACCTAGCTGGTCTTGTCTGGTAAATGGAAATGCCATTTGCTTCTCTTCAGTAGGGTTGTTTAAGGGGAATGTCGCTTTTATACCTGTTGCCATGAGTGTGGGGGAGAGATCGGTAAAGTGGTGGTTTCATCAAAAAACTGTTTATTATTTTTATACTTGAATGGATTGATCTCCTGGGCAGTTAGTGGGTGGTAGAGAAGAGTTGACATGGACTGGATGATAAGGTGTTAATGAGATATAAAATGGGTCTGCTTGGGGAGGAGGCAGGAATTGCATTTTTGGAGGGCAGATTTTAATTGGGTGAAGTCCTTGAGACATAGCCACACTCGAGCATCAGTGGAATAAGACTGTTTTTGAGACTTCTGGTGTCATCTGTTTGCCAGGGTTGTAGGGGTCAGGACCTGATTCAGTGTATAGTGAGGAGGGTAAGCTTGTCCAGGGCAGAGGATGAGTATCTATTGTAGATGGAAGTGGCTAGATTGGGGTAGGACAGGTGGTCAGTAGAAAAGTGGTGAAGTTGCGTCTATTTTTATGAGTGATCGTTAGACAATTGGAGGCAAAGGCAGTGGAAGACGGGGAGGGAGTAAAACTAATAAGGTGGTGATCAGAGCGAGGGAAAATGATTGTTGGAGAGGTTGTACATGGGCAGGAGAATACAAGGCCAAGGGTGTTGCCATCAGTGAGTAGAAGCCTGTACCCATTGCTTCAGGTCAAATAAAGAGTTTAGACTAGGAAGCTTAAAGTAGGAAGTAGCTGTGTTCATATGAACAGGGATGTTGAAGTCGCTGAGAAGGATTGTGGGAATTTCATATGAGAGAAAGTGGGGTAGCCAGGCAGAAAAATTGTCAAGGAGAGTTGATAACGGTCCAGGGGGTTGGTAGATCAGGGCACTAAAGGAAATTGGAGAGCATAGGCATGTACAGTGAGGGTGGAGAGTACTTGGTGCTCTGTGGTTATAGGAGGAATTCCATTCCACCTCCCTTGCATCCCCCTAAGTCTAGGAGAGAGTCCAGTGAAGGCCACCATGGGGGAGAGGGTAACAGTGTTGGCTTTATGAAGCCAATTTTCGGCTACAAGTACATTTAAAGGAGTTGGTGACAGTGTGTGTGGGTTTTGCATGTGGAAATTGGGAGGAAGTGATGTGTACAGTAATAGAGGTAAGAGAACAGGGTGATATGTACAGGTTGAGGGGTGAAGGAAAGTGAGTTTAAGAGGGGCTGCAATTGTGAAAAACGAGCGGTAGAGAGTGCATGGTTTTCAGAGAGGAGCGCTGAATGGGAAACAAGGTCACCTGCAGTCGGCTGATTTGTAAAGTAGTTTGCTGTCTATGTTAATTTTTGTGCAAAGAGTGGAAGCGTCAGCTAATTAAAGAAATCCCACTTTATTGGAAGAACCCCGGCATGCATCTCCCTGGTCTGTCCTCCAAAAGGTGCTCTTGTTTAATACTATAGTGGGTGTGGATGGGATTTGCCAATTAATCGGGAGATAATAATATTCGGCACACAACTAGCACAACAAACATTTCACACCACAATCCAACTACAACAGGGCCAGGGGGTAGGATTGTGAAGATACAGCAGTAACACAAATTCAAAGTTTACCAAGGAGACATTTGAGCAGTCAGTCTATGCTCAGTTTAAGGTGGATGGGAATAGCGGGAATATAAATGCAGGTTTATAAATGAGAAATGGTGATCAAGAGCAGAAGTGTCAATTAAAGAACCCCGGTTTGTTGGGAGAACCCCAGCATGCGTCTCACTGGCCTGGCTTGCAGGAGAGATCTGGGAATAGATGTTTCTCAATCTCCTCCTGCTTAATAGATGGAGACATTTTCAGCAGTCTGGGGTTCCCTAAAGGAATGGGATAGCTGGTGAACCACTGCAGGTGGCAGTGAAGAGGGGGTGGGGCTACTGTAAAGGCGATTGGGGGGTAGAAAAGCCATCTGAATCACTGTTAAATGGTTGAGAACTGGATGAAAAATAACCCCAAACTCGTGGTTGGCAGCTTCAACCATTAGCTTGCTGTAACTACTAAAAGACTAGGATGTTAACCATTTCCCAACTAGCCACTGCATTTATACTGTTAGGTTGGCTCCCCTGGGTGAGCTGTCATTGCTGTACATCAGCTCTTTAAGATACATTAGCATGTGCGTGTCCCCCGGAGCCGGTACGCGAGTGCAATGAAATTCGGGATCTGTGTAAATGCAGAAATCCCAGTTCTGTCCGATCGTGTGTTCCTACTAGGTAGGAACACAATCTCTCTCCTCTAGTCTGCCACATTCCCTCCTCAGTTAGAAACACACATAGGGAACAGTTAATCCCTGCCAGTGACACAGTAATCTGGCTTTTTTCAGCAAAAAAAGTCTCATGTCTATTGTAATGTTGCAGTCCTACTAAAAATTGCAAATCACCACCATTACTAGTGTGAAAAAAACAATAAAATTGCCATATCTTTCCCCATTTTGTAGACGCTATAACTTTTTTGCAACCCAAGCAACTTGTATATGCCACAAAGAGACCTTGATTTGTGGGAAAACCAAGGACATCAATTTTTGTTTGGGTACAGGGTCCCAAGACTGCAATTTTTGGTTAAATTGGCGCAGTGCTGTATTGCAAAAAGGCGGAAAATCCTTCCGGGTTGAAGTGGTTAAACAAATGGGGTGGAGATTTCAGGCAAAGGAAGCATGTTGAATGAATAACTTGCCTACGAAATGCTTAACTTACTACTTTAATGTTCCAGGTGTATGTCCTCTCTGTATGCTAAAAGTAACTGGTCGGACTTTTCATACATGAAAGATCTGGAGATTTGGTTATGTGAGCGAATTAAATTGGAAACTGACCGGAATTGGACAAAGTCATGGGAGAAGATCAAAGAGAAATTTCTTGGAGACTCGTACTCTCTGACAGATCTCTGGGCCTATACATTCGTGTTCTTTGTCCTGAATAAAGTACGTACATGCCAGGTCCTGGCCAAGTTTTTAAACCAAGGAGAACCTTTTAGCTCTGAAGTAACTTTACTTTATCTTGAATAATGGAGGGATCGGTCTTTATTTTTTTTTCTGTTCATCAATATCAGACTGTTGTTTGTCTGCATCCTAACTTCCTCTCAGATGTTCTCAGTACCGGCAATCTGAGGCATGTGTGAGGACTCGGGATGAGCCAAAATGCCCCAATGGTGAGCCTTGGGGTACCCTAAAACAACTTTCACTATTACACTTTTTTTTTTTCTGCAGATTGATGAAGAAAAGCTGTCCAGTCACAGAGAGATTTGTGATATCGGTGAAGACCCGTATCCCATCTACTGTGCTGTGAGAATGCGCAAAATGCTTGAAAACAGAACAGGTACACTTACTAGAATGGCCTTTTTTATTCCTCACCATATTATTCCTATAAAGGAAGAATACTAAAAATGAAAATTGGGGCTTGGGCTGCCCATTATCCATATACTATTTTATTACATAATTTACAAGCTCCTTCCCTGGGGGGCTGATGCCATCCAGATTAAGCCCTGCCGATCAGACGCTAAGTGGATGTAGAGAGCTGCTTATCAAGCTAGTGGAGCACTAAAGCTGGCCATACACTAGTACATTTCCCAATAACCTTTCCTTTATAAATACTCCACAGTACATTCCATCAGTTGAAAAGTCATTCAAAATTGTTTCCTGGAACTATAACCTCCACGCCAGCCATGCGGTGTCCTAGAGGCGATTCAGTTCGCATTGTGCGCTATACAAGTATTTCATTCATGAGTCCCTCCAGCCACTTTTTTTTTTTTTTTTTTTCTTCTCGTCATTTTGATTGGTAGTCAGGATAAAGTCCCTCCCACATTAATCTGGACAGATGCCACAATTGTTCTGTGCCTATCTCAGTATGCATTGCAAGTAAGAATACTTTAATCCCAAAGGGATGCAGTAAAAATCCTGAGTAGTATATCGGGGAGGGATGGAAGTGCACACCAAGAGATGCTCAATTGCAATTGTGACAGGAAGGGTTCAACTCCATTCTCTCCCCCAACCACACCCTCTAATGTGATTAAGGGGATGGAACTGAAGCCTTCCCATCTCCTGCAATGGACCAGCTCTTGGTGTGCCCTTCCATCTCTCCCTGGTATGCTTCTGAGTAATGGGCAAGACCAGCCCTGTGGGAGCTGCACCTGACGGGGATTGAATCAGCGGGTGACTGAACTAGTGGAGCTTGGAGTGGTGCTACACATTTGTTTTGGGTGCAGATAGTAAAAATCCTCTTCAGAAATATTTACTCCTTTCTGCCCAGCCCCTTTAGTAGGATCTGTATGCCTGGGGAAGGATCAGCCCATATAACTATGCATGGCTGTGAAACTGCTCATGTGATAAAAAGCCGGTCTCATTGATGCCCGATCATTTGTATGGAGTGAGAGCCGTCTGACACCCTAGTTAAGGTTCTGGAATGTGCAGTGAGCATGTTCTCTACACAGAAAGCGGCATGTGGGCATTAAAGTCTTCCCACTTTGCTGCCGCACACATGCGTTATTTTGGGTGGCAACAAACAAGTAGGGGTTCAATTTTTGGAATAAATGGAATTTATGGAGTGAAAACCATTCACTGATTGAAATGTGTTCATTGGAGAGAATTTTCATCCTGTTTGACTTTTCTCATTACTGCCTCAAATAACTTCGACTTGACACCACCAATCCTTAAATGTACTAACACAATTTTTGAAACCAAATCCCTCCTATTGGATGGCCAGCCTTACAATTCTTGCTCCTCTCCATTCCTATTTTATTTTCTCCTTGTCCTTGATGAAGCTTGGCAGGTAACTGTTTGCAATGAAGAGGAAATAGAGATGACTCTTCATTGTGTATAGGACACATCATTCTCTGGGTGGACAATAACTGGAGGAAAATCTCATTTCAGACGCTTGGTTTGAGTTCACTCCACACAAGTCCGGATTTCCTGCTTATGATCGCTATATAAAGACTGAGCATCTGGGATGTACGTTTAGCGAAGGCCGTATATTGAAGGAGCTGCCTGAACATGACTTGACTTATCTTCAAGGTGAGACAAATCAAAAAATGGTTAAATCTTACTTGTGCTATTTTATCTTGTCATCAAATGTGCTTTTCAGTTGTCGTCCAGGACAGCCCTTGAGAGATGGAGTCCCTCTCATCGACCCAGGAAACGCATTGCCACAGTTCAAAAGGCCGTCCTTCAGGTACCTGGCCAGTAATTTGTGTTTCCTCCATCGGAACATGTTGCCAGGAGAAGGACTAGATCCTCTCAGGGGCCACCTGAAGGAAATGAAGGGCAGGGAGGATGGGTCCTATCCAACAGCTTCATTCTAGTCTGCACTTTTTTTTTAAAATGAGGCTCGGGTACCGTCACCCGCTCCCTTCCTCTTTCCAGCATGAGTTGTGCCAGGGTAAGGATGGCGCAGGTTCCCCCTAAGTGTGTGTGTGTGTGTGTGTGTGTTTTTTTTTTTTTTTTTTTCTTTGCTTCAATGGCGGTGGGTAGGGATGAGCTTCGTGTTCAAGTCGAACATGCATTCGACTCGAACATTAGCTGTTCAGCAAATACCCAACGTTATGGGCCATTCGCGCCAAATTCGTGTGGCGCTCACGGCCCACAATGCACTGAGCCATCGCAGTGCATTGCTGGCTCATGATTGGACAAGCATGCGCTGTGACCCCCGCATACTTTGCCAATCACGGCGCCGGCAGTGAGGAGAGCCATGATTGGCCACAGGCAGGATGCCTATCATGGCTCAGGCTGTGTAGTACACACCCTACACTACATAAGGCGGTGGCCTTGTGTAGTGTGTTGGCGTCTGCAGGAGTTAGTGGGTGTTCTCTGTGTACCTTCAACACAGTATACACCGTTACTAATTTTGCTTTCTTGCTCTTCTGTAATTGAGCTGTTAGCAATCGGCAGGAGTTTGTGGATGTTGTCTGCGTGCCCTGACCGCACTATACACCGTTATATCCACCTATATAGCTCTTTAATTGACCCGTCTGCCATCTGCAGGAGTTAGTGGGTGTTGTGTGCCTCCAGCACAATATACACTACCCAATTGCGGGTTTTCCCATCTCCCTTCAGGACATTACCATGTCTGGAAGGCCAACAAGGAGTGGCAGACAAACACGAGCCAATAAAAGAAGGCAAGCAGGCTCTGTCTAGAGACAACAGTGCTGGTCGTGGACGCGGTGCATCGTCATCATCAGCATGTGGCCATGGGACACGCTTGTCCTTTTCGGCAGCTGGACATGTTGAGTTGCATCGTGCCGAAGACTTGGTAGAGTGGATGACCAAGCCCTCTTCATCCTCCTCATCCTCTCACCCAGGCTCAGCGTACTAGCAAAGCGGCTGCCAACGCATCGTCTTCCCTCGTCTCAATGTCATCAGTGACTCCTTCCCTAGACCCACCACGTCCTCCTGAGGAGTCCCCTGAACTCTTTGAGCACAGTGTTGGGTACATGCTCCAGGAGGATGCCCAGTGTTTTGTAGGTTCTGATGATACTCGACTAGAGGAAGGCAGCGTGAGCGCAGAGAGGATGCCCAAGGAGGACAGCAATCTGGCAGTCATGTTCCACAAGCTGCAGCATACTGCCAGGTTTGCTCCACTGATGAGGGCACTGACTCCACGTGGGTGCTGAGGAGGCCACACATGTCCAACGAGGCAGGATGCCCTCCGGGGGCCAGCTTAGGGGCAGCACACCAACTGAATCACACCGCAGAGCTCTGCCTCTGTGCATTATTCTAGTACGTACTTTGGTGTGGGCCTTTTTTGAGACGAGTGCATCAGATCGCACCGCTGCTATTTGCAACATATGTCTCAAGCGTATCTCACGTGGCCAAAACATCAGTAGCTTGGGCACCACATGAGGAGGTCCAATTTTTATTTTTATTTTTTTTTCATAATTCACCTTTATTAGGAAAATTTTCTCAATACAGAATAACAATTTCCACAATTTACAGAGATCATCATTTCATACATAGATAATACAGTGGCGAGGGCGCTCCCAACCTGCACATCGCGCCAGGCTCGCCCTCCCCCCCCCCCCCCCCCTTTCGAGCACACACTGTTAGTACCAGCCCTACCAATAATGGTCGGCTGGTTGGGAAGTAATAGACACAAGTTGATATGAGAAGAGATAAAAGGGGAAACCCAAGGGGGAGAGCCGTCACCACCAGCCATCCAGGCAAATGCTAGACCGCCCCCTCTGTAGCCTCCCCTAGGGGGTAGCCCATACTGATCAACCACGGATTCCATATTGCCCCAAATTTTTTTTTAGGTTGTTTTTGCTTTATAAACATTGCTCTCTCACACCAAATGGTAGAGTTGATTGTGTTAGCCCATTGATCAGTTGTCGGGATTTTTGGCTTGCCAATTTATAGCTATCAGCCGTCCGGCCTGATACAAACATCTCAGGACAGACAACTTGATTAGAGGGGAGATTCTATCCTCCTCAAAAATCCCCAACAAACAAATCCTAGCCTCTGGTTTCAGGTTGATCTTAAAAATCCTATTTATTCTAAGTACTATTTCTAACCAGTACCCATACAATTTTTGGGCATTTCCATACCATATGAAAAAGGTCACCCAATGCCCCGCATCTGGGACAGCCATCGCTAGATTTCCTGCCCATTTTCCACAATTTATAGGGGGTATAATATGCCCTATATATAAGGAACAAATGTGACACACGCTGCGATGGGGATATAGAAGCCAATCTCCCCTGTTCAAGAGTCTTATCCCATTGTTCCTGAGTTATCGGGCCCACATCTCCTATCCACCCCCTCCTGCTCTTATCCGGGCCCTCTCCCTTCACGGTCCTTCCCCTGATCCTTGTATATAAACTGGAGATCTGGCCTTTCACTTGCCTGCGGTCCATGAGTCCCTGAAGTAGTGGAATTTCGGTCCGTTCAATCTCAAATGACCCATATTGAGCTTGAATACCATGTCTCAGTTGTAGGTATTTGTAAAACGTCTTATTAGAGACATCAAATTCCTGTCTAAGGGCTTCAAAGGATTTCATTACTTTCCCTTCATATAGTTGCACCAACCTATTCCCTGCCTGTCCCATTCTAAAGATCTATCTATATTGTTTAGTTCACATAGATATTGGTTGTGCCATAGGGGCGTGTAGATAGTTACACCCACATATCCCATGGTTTGCTTTGCATTGTGCCATACCTTCCTCATTAGTATATTAGTAGGACATCTATGGGCGAATGAATTAGCCTCCAAGGCTTCAGCCAGTAGCTTATGGGGTACCCCAACCATCATCAATTTATGGTTTGGGGACCCTCCCTCTTGTTAGTAGTGGTACTAAGTTCTCCTTAACATACTGGTTCACTTCCCCAGAGATCCAGATGCCCAGGTACTTCAGGCTAGACACTGTCTCGAGGCCTATGATGGTCTGGTCAATGGCAGGAGAGCTGATTTGCTCCAGTTAATTACAAGACCAGATTGTTGACCAAACTCCCCCATCATCTGCACTACTCTGTTCAGGGTTGAATCCATGTCCCCAATAAAGAACAGGACATCGTCCGCGAACAGGGCGATTTTGTCTTCCCCCTACTCCGCGCTGGAATCCCTGGATGTCCGGGCATGATCTTGCCAGGGGCTCCATGGCTAGTACGAACAAGAGGGGTGACAATGGGCACCCCTGTCTTGTACCTCTCTCCAGCTGAAAAACCTCAGAAAATTCAGTTCCCGTCTTGATTTTTGCCCTGAGCCTATTATAGAGTAGTTTTATCCATTGGATAAATTGAGGGCCAAAGCCGAACCTCTCCAACACTCCCCACAAGTAGCCCCATTCCAGGCTGTCGAAAGCCTTAGTCGCGTCTAAGGCCAAAATAGCACCCGGCCCATCGTTGTCCCTGGGTGTTTGAATATTAAGGAAAACTCTTCTGATATTGGTGCTGGTTGTCCTGCCCGGAATAAATCCCGACTGGTCTGGATGTATTAGTTTATGAATGTGTTTATTTAAACGGGTTGCTAGGGCCTTAGCTAGGATTTTAATGTCCGAACACAGCAGGGATATTGCCCGATATGAGACTTCCTGTTGGTCCTTCCCCCTCCTTGAGTATTAGAATTATATTAGCTTCCAGCATCGAGGCGGGAAGTTCACCCACTTCTAGTGCATGGTTCAATGTCTCCAAGAGTTCCGGCAATAGCGCTTCGCCATAGCGCTTGTATATTTCTGCTGGTAACCCGTCTGGGCCTGGGGATTTATAATTGGGCATTGTAGCTACTGCGTTTTTCAGCTCCTCCAACGTAAGTGGGTCATCAAGACTCAATTTATCCTGTTCTGATAGGGTTGTAATTGCTGCTTGAAGTAAGAAGTCAGTGACAAGACTACCTTGACCCCGCGGTGCTGATTTATATAAGTTGTTTTAGTAATCATGGATTACTCTCATGATCGCAGGGGGGCTAGTAACAAGATCGCCATTTGGCGACTTAATCACCTGAACTGTTGTAGGGGAACTGTTAGTTTGGACCAAGAGGGAGAGGGTTCGACCCACCCTCTCCCCTTCGCCAAAATAGTGCTGGCGTTGAAATATTTGCCTGTTCTCTGACTTTTTTTAAAAGAGCCATTTTATAAACTTGTTGACTATCTAGCCATGCCTTCTGGCTTTCAAGTGATGGAGCTTCTATATATACGCTCTCCGCCAGAGTAACCATATTTCTTATTGCTGACTCCTGTTCTCGAGCTTTCTTTTTAATTATTGCAATTTGTTGAATTAATATGCCTCTAATATAGGCTTTTAGGGAGTCCCAAACTATTCCGGGTGAAGCTGAGCCCTTATTTATTAGAAGAAATTCCCTTATCTTATCCAGAAAGGGGCTAGAACTGTCCATTAGCTCCAGCCAGCCAGGGTTTATCCTCCACTCCCCTGAGCCTATTCCAAGACACCATGATGGACAAGGTGGAATGATCTGAAATCCCCCTTGCCCCATATTCTATATCCTGTACCACCTCTGCTGCCTCTTTGTTACCAAGGACCATATCAATTCTTGATAACGTATAATAGGTCCTAGAAAAACAAGAGTATTGTCTCTCCTGAGGATGTCGTGTTCGCCATAGGTCACTCAGTCCTATTTCGGATAAAAATCCCTGCAGACGCCCTGTTCTAACCCCATCGAGTTTAGGAAACCTATCCAGGCTCCCGTCTAATGTTTCGTTAAAGTCGCCTAGTACTATCCACGGAACTCCCGGCTTATCCAAGCAGAATGCCAGCAATTTATACATAACCTCCAACTTAAAGGGGAGGGGGGTATATAGATATTAGCTAGAATATAGTGTTGCCCACTCATCAGACCATATAGAAAGACGACAAATCTCCCCACCTCGTCAATAAAGACCTCCTTACATAAGTCTGTACCCCTCCTAACTAAAACACTCACTCCTCTTGAGTATGATGTATGGAAGGAGTGGTAGTATGCTTGAAATTTCCGGTTATTTAACTGTGTGGGGTTAGGTGCGTCTCTTGCAGAAAGAGAGTAAGCCGGGGCCTCCCCTCTGTTTCCAGCATTACCGCTGCTCGCTTCTTTAAATCTCCCAACCCCCTCACGTTCCACGAAATAATACTTACTCTACTCATGGTCATTGGTAATTGCTATGTTGGCCAGGGAGAGGGGGGAGGGAGACCCGTCCTCCCACGGCGGGCCCCCCATACCCGCAGTGTGTGCTCGAAGTCCCCCCCCCTCACCCACCCATCCCTGCCCATCAGAGCATCCCCTAGGGGTCTCTATTGTGGCTACCTACTCACACCCATCTAGGAGTGCCCAACCTGACCGCCCCCCCTCCCTAGATGAACCAACCTCCCAATCTAGAAACAGCACTGAGCATCATGGGCCCATTGTAGCCCCAGTTGGTCCCCCCCCCTCCTCCCCCAGCCCCCAAGGGGGGGGATAGGAGAAGAGGGGGAAGAAAACAAACAAAAAAAAGAATAAAAAATAAAAAGCAAAACCCACCCCCAAGCCAAAATCAACCACCCGATCCAAAAGTGAAACCACTCAAAAAAATTAAAAATAAGACAATAAAAGATACTTATATCATGCCCTACACAACAATGTATACATTGGAGTTCTTCCTATATTTGTCTCACTTTTCATACTTCGGTCACTATGTTTCTATAAACAAATTTGACACTTCAGCACTAATGCGGCTTTTTTTTTTTTTTTTTTTTCTGCAGGATTGTGGGGCAGTGCACCCGGTGCTGATTGGGCTTGGTTGGCCATTCGTGGTAGGTGATCAAGGATTCCCAGCTTAACCTACCTCCCCACCAATTAATGTAACAATTAGGAAAACCAAATGCAGTGCAGTGTCCCACATACTAATCCCTGTTTAGTGCATGGCAGCAAGACCGTATTCTCAGCATTTCAACCAACAACCAAGCAGATGGTGTCCTTTTCTTTGTGGTTTTTATATTTGTAGAACTGGGAAAGGGATTGGGGTGAGCCTTGGCACACCCAGAACACTAGTGCAAACTTTAAGGACACCATCTTTAGACCTTTTTGACTAAGGTTTTCAAGGAAGGAAAAAATGTGAACCATTCAGCCTATGGGGTTCCCACTCTGGAAAATCTGGAATAGTCTCCAAGAATAAAAAAAGCAATTTGTCTCTCTTCAATTGTCTCGGGCTTTTACTTGCGGTGGCCTTATATTCATGAATGCCTCCTTTCAGTATCGGCCAAATCCTCAGATGACTTTATTCCAACTGTTCCTGCAGATTTGCTTGTTGGTTCCTCGGCTCTCCTTGGGCTGGAACTGCACAACCTCCTGCAGATTTCTCCAGATTGCCATGGAGGGCATGACAGTCCTTCCAGGCTGGGTCACTCTCAAGCAGGGAAAGGACCCCGCTGTTCAGGTCTTAGACCATTTATACCCCCCTGCTGATCACTCTCCTTACCAAGGATTGGCTGAGGCTGTATGAAGGATCTGCCTCTTCCAGCCCACTATGTTCCTGTACTTTCTGGAATACAGGGGAAAGTGGATGAGCCTACAGAATGGAATATTGAAACATGGTGCCACTGAATACAGTGAAGCTCAAAAATGGAATACATTTACTTATTGACAGCTAACTAGCAGGGTGCTACACAACATACATTTCTTTTCTTACATCAGGGGACACAGAGCCATAGTAATTACTATGTGGGTTATAGGGCCACTGGTGGGTGATGGACACTGGCACGCCGTAGGGCACTAAGTTCACTCCTTATACAACCCCTCCCACTACGGGGAGTCTGTTTTTTCGCCAGTGTCTAAGGTGTTGGTCACAAAGATGTGCTGTGCTCCACTGGAAGCTTCCTTGCTGGGGCTAGTCATGCTGACTGGATCCAATCAGATGTCCTTTCATGGGCTAAAAGAATGGTACCCAGGCCTCGTGTCTGAAGAAACAAGGTTTTGCTTCCAAATGCTTTTTTTTTTTTTTTTTTTTTTTTTTTTTTGATCACAGCACAAAGGAAACCATGTATTGTCCCATGCTGCAGTGTAGTGGACATGCCTAGGGCAGATATTCAGTGAATGACCTCACATTACACACAACACATGTTGAGAATAGCCCTAAAAGCTCTGACTTTGATCTGAGTTCCTTCCAGCAGTTGCAGCTTTTCCACAGGTTTCAAATGAGTTCTACGTATGAGCCAAACTGCCCTGGGTTCAGGATAACTTCAAAGTTTGGGTGCCAAAACCCAACTCCATTGAAATAAAAAACCATGTGTGGCAACACAAAAAAATCCAATTCCTGGTCTGATCAGTTGTCACAAAAGCATGGGGGGGGGGGGGGGTAAATTACTGGGGAACGTACCAGTGCAGAAACAAGATGAAAGCATTCCATTTGTCAGAACAGTTTTATTCTTTTGTATGTCTTAAACAGGCAAAACGAGTTTAGCCATCCCATCCCCTGATGGCGCTGGAGCTCCACCTATTGGCTTCATTATACATGAACTCTATAAGCCTCCTGGGGTATATTTATAGGGTCCCCCAGGGGTACTGGGAGCAGGATGTGTCATGTCAGATGGGCCTCCAGGAAAATCAAATCAACCTAAAGGGAGGGGGGGCACCCAAAAAGACTGGCTAATATATATTTGATATTCTTTAAGATGATAAAATTGATTGTTTTACAGAAATATACAAGAAAGTGATGAAAACAATGACTGGAGGTAAGAATTCACCCACTTGGCAAATTCCTGGAATTCCTCTCCTACATGTAAAAATCATCATTTCTTTACTAGGAAAATTACTTGGAACCCCCAAACATTATTTCTTTTTTGCAGAGACCCTAGGGAATCAAATTGCAGTCATTGCAACATTTTAATTGTCGCTGTATTTGTACAGCAATTTTTTCCAATGCTTAGTTTAGGGGTTTTTATTTTTGGGGGGGTTTACTTGATCTGCTGTCGCTGCAGGGGCGGATCCAGGGGGGGCAACGGGTCAATTGCCCCCTCCGAGAATACCGCCAGCGGGTCCAATCGCGGCCGGTTCCGCGGGTACCCGCGGGCCGGTTCCGCGGGTCCAATCGCGGTCGGTTCCGCGGGTACCCGCGCTGAGTGGACGGGTGAGGGGGGGGGCAGCTGGGCGGCTTAGGAGGGCTGCTGGCCAATCGGGAAGCCAGCAGGCAGGGGAGCAGGGAGATGACATCATCTCTCACTGCCCTGCATCCCTCCAGTTCCGCCCTCACTTTGTAGAAAGCTGTGTGCAGCAGAGAGATTGCATCATCTCTCTGCTGCCTATCTTCACTCTGGGACCCAACAAAGACCACCAGTAGGTGACAATCCGCAATGTGTGGCAGGTGACGTGGCAAGTGACAATCCGCAATGTGTGGCAGGTGACGTGGCAAGTGACAATCCGCAATGTGTGGCAGACTACGTGGCAATCCACAATGTGTGGCAGACTACGTGGCAAGTGACAATCCGCAATGTGTGGCAGGCTACGTGGCAAGTGGCAATCCGCAATGTGTGGCAGGCAACGTGGCAAGTGGCAATCCGCAATGTGTGGCAGGCAACGTGGCAAGTGACAATCCGCAATGTGTGGCAGGTGACGTGGCAAGTGACAATCCGCAATGTGTGGCAGGCTACGTGGCAATCCGCATCTGGTGGCAGGCGACGTGGCAAGTAACAATCCGCAATGTGTGGCAGGTGACGTGGCAAGTCACAATCCGCAATGTGTGGCAGGTGACGTGGCAAGTGGCAATCTGCAATGTGTGGCAGGCTACGTGGCAATCCGCATCTGGTGGCAGGCGACGTGGCAAGTAACAATCCGCAATGTGTGGCAGGTGACGTGGCAAGTCACAATCCGCAATGTGTGGCAGGTGACGTGGCACGTGGCAATCTGCAATGTGTGGCAGGCTACGTGGCAATCCGCATCTGGTGGCAGGCGGCATGGCAAGTAACAATCCGCAATGTGTGGCAGGTGACGTGGCAAGTCACAATCCGCAATGTGTGGCAGGTGACGTGGCAAGTGGCAATCCGCAATGTGTGGCAGGTGACGTGGCAAGTAACAATCCGCATTTGGTGACAAGTGACAATCCACATTTGGTGGCAGGCGACATGGCAAGTGAAATCCTCAGGGCTCCCACGGATTCTGCATTATGGTGAGTTGAACCATTTAATTTTATATTACAATGTATTAATAGAAATAATGCGCTTCAATCATCCTGACACCATAACAACCATGGTGCCGTAATGATTGAAGCGCCAATACCAGCCATTTCCCATATAAATTGCCCCCCAAAAAACATATTTTATAGCAGTGCCCCTCCCGAGATTAGACTCTGGATCCGCCCCTGTGTCGCTGTATGTTAATGTACATAATTTAATTTCTAAGAATGTGTGTCTATAAATCACCTGAAACTATCGTTGGGTTGGATGTTTCAAGCTACATGTTTATGTCTTATATTGTGGTGATGTTTTTGTGCATTTATATGTAGTCTTTGACAGTTGGGTCCTTGTGCTCCAGTGTGTGTGTGGAGCACACTGTCAGCAGATGAAGATTGGCTGCCCAGTGAAGCACATATGCAGTGTGGGGGTGTTGAAGCCCACCCTCTTTTACCACCACAATACTGTATTGGGTTGTGATTTAAGGGTGTGATTGGGAGGCTAAACACGGCTTGCCCATCAGTCTAAACCTGCCCTATGGGATGTTCCAGATTACACATTTCACCCTCCCATGGGTTTGGTCATAGAGGTCCGATCCTCTATACATGGTGACTGGGCTCATGGCTGGTGTGCGGCTCCTTATCTTCCACAGTCGGTTACAATGATTTGGGGAAGCTCTGCTGGATGTGATCTCCCCAACCGTATTGGAGTCACTTGGCTGCTGTATGCCGGTGCTCTTTACTATTTTTAGGGTCACGATGCTTCTCCATCACCGCTGATTACTCTTCTGTGAAGTGTGGAGCACATCAGACTGGGGCACTGCTAAAGCTGGCTATACACTAGTAGATTTGTGACCCAATGTTCTTATGCAGGTTTGCTTCAACATTCATACTAATAATTCTTTGTACATTCCATGACTGGAGAAATATCAATTCGGAAGCAATTCAACGATGATGGAACATTCTTAAAATAAAACATTTTGAACAAAATTCCCTTAGTGTATGGCCGGTCTGACTCCTCCTTCATTCCTCCCTCACTTCCTCCCTCGGGATCTCCTCCATTCACCTACATATAGAAGTTGTTTGTAGATCTGGATGGATGTTACTAATGCCGTTCCCTGACCTCTTTTCTCTAACAGCAAAAGATGAAGGTGTGAGATACTACAAAAGTAAGTGTGGGGGGGGGGGGGTTTCCCTCATGTATTAATTTACTAACCTCTCATAATTTAGTCAAACATTCTTTGACTGTCTGGTCTGATAGAGGAATTCTAGGTTTTGCTTACAGCCAACAAGAGCCAAGCCTCATCCGTTGGTTCTGCTCCCAGTACCACCCCTTATAGAGAATACAGACTTGCCTGTCCTGGAATCCAGTGATGTCGGCACCCCAGCTGATGTTTCCTTCGGGTGCCATCGCCGCCAATGGGGCTTCACAGCTGGGTCTCTACTGAGCATGCATGAGGTGTGCTGTTTCCTGAATGGCGCAGTGGGGGGAGGATAAGGGGGGCCGAAGTCTGTCGTAAGTGGGGAGGGCACTTGTCAAAAAGGTACCCCCCCAAAAAAGTGGCCCCAGTGGGGGGGAGAAATGGGATAAGTGCAAGTTCTACTTTTGGGTGGAACTCCATTTTTTTTAATAAGCAAAAGCGGTGAAAAATCTCACCCATTGCTACCAACCCCCATTCCCCAGCAACAATGGACCCTCCCAGCAAAAATACTCCCTACAGCAACTATGGACTCCCTCCTCCCAGAATCCGGCAACAATAAAGCCCTTGCCATTTCATACATTCAGTGCTGGAACTGTGTTCCCCGCATTCCCGCTAAAACTGTTGGTGCAAAAAAGTCTAAAAAAAATCACCCCCACTGCAATACTTCTCCTCTGCAATGTTGTGTCCTGCAGTAATTTCCCTCACTAGATGCCCCTAGTCTACCAGTTTGAAGCTGGGGGTGTCATTCAATCTGTGACACTGAGGGCATCCTGTGAGTGCAGGGGGTCTTGAACCTGCCCCTTCAGGGCAGAGAAAGGCGCTGTGGTTGGTTTTTGTAAAGAATTTTATAGCTAGTTGGGTAATTTTCTGACCAATATCAAATGGCCTCAGTGATGGTAATGAAGGATACGGTGATCTGTCATTTCAGTGATGTCATCCTGTAGCTATACTGCAATTATAATATTACCGTGATATTCCTAGTAAACATTATGGGGTCTTCATATACAAAAATTCAATGACCAAATGTGACCCAAATCCTCACAGCTCCAATAAAACATGCCGTATTCTGTTATAGAACCATCACCTATAATCATTAGCGCCATCTGATGGCCAAAATTCCCTTTCTTTCCAGATTGTGGTATTTAAAAACAAATGCCACATTATGTCCAATAGGATGGGGCTTATATAACAGAATAAGTTTCATTGGCGCAGTGTGGATCTGTCGTGGACATTTTTTAGTCATAGACTTTGAGGTGTTTAGTAGTAATGCAGCAGATATTTAATTTAAAAAAAATACTATTTTATGACCTTTTTATAAAGCACACCTTGATCCTATCACACATGAGACACACAGATGCCTCTTATACTTGGTGTTGGTGTTATATGCACGGCTTTCACTGATTTTGTTTCCATTCATTTTATCCAGGAACCTGGAGTTGGGTTTCTACTGGTATAAAGGAAGGTAAGGAGACTTCATCTTCTTCCATACACTGATCAGATAATGGATGAGATAACATTATGACCACCCACCATAACCCATCCAGGTATGGACTCCACCAGATCTCTGAAGGTTTGCTGTGGTATCGCCCCCCCCCAATCCATCAGTAGCAGTTCTTGAAGTCCTGTGTGTTGCTAGGTGGGGCCTCCATGTATCAGATGTAATTTGATTGAGATCTGGAGAATTTGAAGGTCAATCAGTCTCAGTTCTGTAAGGCTGAGATCTTCTCCTCCCCTCTTTCAGTCTCTGCAACTGTGTGGGGCGGCTATCAAAGCTCAGCGGTTGCAGAGAAGATTCTGGATGGAGCTCCATGTTTAGTGGCCATTTTACATTCATGGTCAGACCACGTCCCATCAATCTTCATGTGACATTTGATATGTTTCATGATTTCAGAAATACAATTCTGCAGGAAAATGTCTGATGTTCTTCTGTACATATTATGTTTTGGGGTGATATTGATGACATCTTGTTTTACTTTATCATAGCGATCCCAGGAATTTCCTTCTCTGAATTTATACGAGGTATGTAATGCCGGCCATCCAATTTATAAGATGAGGTGATAATAATGTTCTCTTGTTCTATCCAGAAATATCACAGCAGATTCCTTAACTGGTTTAGATGTATCCATCCAACATAATGCCATGGATCAGATTTATCTCCAATCACACCCTACAGTATATCTACTGCATGTAATCTCTCATATCATCTCACAAAAGTGAGTACACCCCTTGGTCACACTTCTGTAAACCTTTTCATGTGACAACACTGAAGAAATGACACTTGTCCACAATGTAAAGTAGTGAGTGTACAGCTTGTATAACTGTAATGTTCCTATCCCCCCCCAAACTCAACACACAGCCATTTAATGTCTAAACTGCTGGCAACAAAAGTGAGTACACCCCTAAGTGAATATCCAAATTGGGCCAAATTGGCCATTTTCCATCCCTGGTGACATGTTAGAAGATGTTTGGGGCGGCCCAATGGTGTAGTGGTTGACACTCACCCAGCAGTAAGAAGGGTCGCTGGTTTGAATCCCAACCATGACACTACCTGCCTGGAGTTTGCATGGTCTCCCTGTGCCTCAGTAGGTTTCCTCCCACTCCAGACATGCAGGTAGGTTAATTGGCTTCTGTCCAAAAAATTGACCCTAGTATTTGAATGGGGACCTTGAGGGTAGGGACTGATGTCGGTGTGCAATGTACAGGGATGGGGACAATTGTAGACACTCAGGTTGAACTGGATGGACTGGTGTCTTTATGTAACTGTCTCGTGTGAAAGGGGAGCAGGTGTATTAAATTTGGTGGTATGGCTCTCACTGGTCAATGGTTCAACATGGCAAAAAACACCTTTTGAGGATCTGAAAAGTATTGTTGCTCTATATAAAGGCTTTAAGAAGATTGCCAAGACCCTAAAATTGAGCTGCAGCATGGTGGCCAAGACCATACAGGGGTTTAACAGGACAGACTACTCGGAACAGGCCTCACCATGGTTGAGGTCACTTGCTCAGTCAGATCCAGTGGTTGTCTTTAGAAAATAGACGTATGGGTGCTGTGAGGAATGCTGCAGAGGTTTAAGAGGTGGGGGGGTCAGCCTGTCAGTGCTCAGACCATACACCACACACTGCATCAAATTGATCTGCATGGCTGTCATCCCAGGAGGCCTCTTCTAATGATGATGCACGAGAGCCTATAAACGGTTTGCTGAAGACAAGCAAACTAAGGACCTGGATTACTTGAACTAAGTCCTGTGGTCTGAGACCAAGGTGAATGTATTTGGCTAAAGTCAGGCATTGCGGTGGGAGTGTCATGGTCTGGGGCTGCATGAGTGCTGCCGGAACTGAGGACCTACAGTTCATTGAGGGAACCATGAATGGCAACATGTACTGTGCCATGCTGAAGCAGATCATGATCCCCTCCCTTTGGAGACTGGGTCACAGGGCAGAATTCCAACATAACCACCCCAGACACCTCCAAGACCGCCACTGCTTTGCTAAAGAAGCTGAGTGTAAAGGTGATGACTGGCCAAGCATGTCTCCAGACCTAAACCCTATTGATCATCTGTGGCATCCTCAAACGGAAGGCGGATGGGTGCAAGGTCTCCAACATCCACCAGCTCTGATGTCGTCATGTGACCTCCATGCTGAAGGAGAGGTGGAGGGTCAAACAATGATGCCGTGCAGGTGACCAACATCCATGATGACGAGCTCATCAGTTAAGGATGACGGTGGCTAGAAGGTCATAATGGTCCATAATAAGAACCTGTGGCTTTGTAACTAAAATGCAAGCTTGATCCACCTTCTGGCCTGAATTTTTTTTTTTTTTTTTGGGCGTTTTGCCAAGGCACCCCCTGAAGAAACCTCGAGTCACCCCAGGGTGCCTGGTCACCTAGCAAGCAGCTTTTCAAGCATTAACCTTTATCTCCTCTTAAAGCCTCCACATTTCACCCTCCCATGAGTTTAGTCAGAGGTACGATCCTCTGTACATGTTAATTGCTAGTGTGCGGCTCCTTGTCTTCTAGCACACTACCAATTAGCCCAATAAACCTATATAGAGGATTGGCTTCACCTTGTCTCCTCCCTAAAACCACACCTCTCAATGTGTTTCACCCTTGTTTGGGTTTATTCAAAGGTCAGATCCTCTATACATGGTGACTGGGCTGGTTTCTGGGTTGTGGTTCCTCCTCTTCTACATGCTAGCAACCATTCCAGTCTCTATATATAGAGGATAGGCTTCAGCTTGTCTCCTCCCAAAGCCACACCTCCCAACATGTTTCTCCCTTCCACACCTTTAGTCAGAAGTCCGATCCTCTATACATGGTGACTGGGCTCATGGCTGGTGTGTGGCTCCTTATCTTCCACAGTCGGTTACAATGATCTGGGGAAGCACTGCTGGATGTGAACTCCCCAACCGTATTGGAGTCACTTGGCTGCTGTATGCCGGTGCTCTTTACTATTTTTAGGGTCACAATGCTTCTCCATCACCGCCGATTACCCTTCTGTGAAGTGTGGAGCACATCAGACTGGGGCACTGCTAAAGCTGGCTATACACTAGTAGATTTGTGACCCAATGTTCTTATGCATGTTTGCTTGAACATTCATACTAATAATTCTTTGTACATTCCATGACTGGAGAAATATCTTTTTGGAAGCACTTCCACAATAATGGAATATTTCCTCCCTCGGGATCTCCTCCTCTGATCTCCTCCATTCACCTACACATAGAAGTTGTATTTGTAGATCTGGATGTTACTAATGCCGTTCTCTGACCTCTTCTCTTCCTAACAGTAAAAGATGGATGTGTGAGAATCTTCAAAAGTAAGTGGCTGTTTGGTTTTTGTTTTGTGTGGAGTTTTTTTTTTTTTTTTTTTTTTTTTTTTACTCGTTTGCCATTCTCCATTATAATCAAAAGTGGGGGAGTGGTAGATCATTTTTAATTAGTCTGATTGTCTGAGGAATTCCAGATATTTTACTATGGGCTTTAAATTTTTTATCTTGAAAACTAAAATTCCAGTCTTCACCCCCACTTTGTCGTTTTTTTTTTTTTTTTTTTTTTTTTTTTTTTTCCCCCCTAATAAGGAAAAGCAGTAAAAAAATCTCACCCATAGCTAGCAACCCTCCCAGCAAAAATTTTCCTGACAGCGACTATGGACCCTTCCCTATACAGTAATTGTCCCTCCAGCACCCCCTTGCCATTTCATAAATTCAGTGCTGGAGGTGCCGGAACTGTTCCCCACATTCCTGCTAAAACTCTTGGTGAAAAACTCCCACGGCAATACTTCTCTGCAATTTTGTATGTCCTCCAGTAATACCCCCCTCCCCCCCCCCCCCTCAACTAGATGTCCCTAGTCTACCAGGTAGAATGAATGAAGCTGGGGGTGTCAATCTGTGACACTGGGGGCATCCTGTGAGTGCAGGGGGTCTTGAACCCGCCCCTTCAGGGCAGAGAAAGGCGCTGTGGTTGGTTTATGTAAAGAATTTTACAGCTAGTTGGGTAATTTTCTGACCAATATCAAAAACCTCCTCAGTGATGGTAATGAAGGATACGGTGATCTGTCATTTCAGTAATGTCCTCCTATAGCTATACTGCAGTTTTAATAATCCATGACATTCTTAGTAAACATTATGGGGTTTAATGTATAAAAAAATGACCCAATTGTGACCCAAATTTACACAGCTCCAATGAAACATGCCGTATTCTGTTATAGAACATCACCTATAATCATTAGCGCCATCTAATGGCCAAAATTAAATTTTCTTTCCAGATTGTGGTATTTAACATCAAATGCAACATTATGGCCAATAGGATGGGGCTTATATAACAGAGAATCAGCTTCATTGGCACAGTGTGGATCTGTTGTGGACCTTTTTTATACATAGACTTTGAGTTGTATAGAAATACAGCAGAATTGTAATACTAATTTAAAACTGCTTACTTTTTATTTTTATTTTTTTTATGGCCTTTTTTAAAAGCGCACCTTGATCCTATCACACCCCGAGTCACACAGATCTCTTATTCTCGGTATTATATGCACAATTTTCACTAATTTTGTTTCCGTTCATTTTATCCAGGAAGCTGCAGAGGAGTCCAGAGTCGGGTTTCTGGTATAAAGGAAGGTAAGGAGACTTCATCTTCTTCCATACACTGATCAGATAATGGATGAGATAACATTATGACCACCCACCATAACCCATCCAGGTATGGACTCCACCAGATCTCTGAAGGTTTGCTGTGGTATCACCCCCAATCCATCAGTAGCAGTTCTTGAAGTCCTGTGTGTTGCTAGGTGGGGCCTCCATGTATCAGACTCAATTTGATTGAGATCTGCAGAATTTGGCGGTCAAGTCAATTGGTCAGATCTGTAAGGCTGAGATTGTGTGTGTGTGTGGTGTTTTTTTTTTTTTTTTTTCCCCCCCCCCCCCCCCCCCCAGTTGGCAACTTCTGCACACTGTGAGCTTCAGCATGTGCTGACCCCGCTCTATCATTTTACATGGCCTACCACTTCATTGCTGCTAATCCCAGTTGTTTTCACTTTGTTTAGAATACCACTAACTGACTAGTTAGCAGTTAGAAAATATCATGGATAGGTTGTCACCTGTGCAAAAAATTCTATCGCGGTTCCACTCTTGAATTCACTGAGACGGGGGCGGACTGACAACTCATGGGACCCCCAGGCAATCAGATTATAGGGCCACACAGTATACACAAACACACACACTACTGGAGAGGTGGGGCAGCTATATTCTCAGGATTTTTAGACCAAAAGGATGTCGGTAAGGGACATTTCAGAGATTGATGTAAAAAACACAAACTTTTACATACTGTCCATGGTTTTACTGAGGCAGGCAACCCTGATGGGGCCCTCGGGCAGCGACTGAGTGGCCCAATGGTCAGTCTGCCCCTGCCCTGAGAGCGACCCATTCGTACACAAATGTTTGTAGAAGCCATCTGCATGCCTAGGTGCTTGGCTTTTATACACCTGTGTCCATGGAGGTGTTTGGAACACTTGACTCCAATCGTTTTGAAGGGGTGTCCTGATACTTTTGGCAATAAAGTGTAAAACAATAGAGAGCCTTTTGACATGACTGGAATTTTCAACAGCACAGCTCGGACAATTCCATCCTTCGTGTGGGCTCCATCGGACCAAAAGAATCAGACTTTAGGAGCTCCTTCTTCTCCTCCTTCTCCTCCTTCTATCCGCATGTGTGTATGCTAGCCCGACAGAGAAAAACCAACGCTAGGCCAGCTATTGGCTATGAACTTCCTGAACTAGTCCGGTCGTACATCATCCCGTTCAAATCCGTTGGACTTTGGTGTGATTGTGTGTGGCCAAGTCCGTTCGTTTGTCCATCGAACCTAGCCCATCAAAGTCCGGTCATGTGTACGCAGCATTATAGAAGATGCTGTAGGGGAGGTTGCAGGTCTCTTCTGTGATGTCTGGGGCTCCCCTTTGTGGGTCTATAGTGGAGCTGTCAGGTGCAGAGGAGGGATATTGTCTGCAGGAGAGGGGCTATGTTCCATGCTGTCCTCCCCACCATCTTGTGCTTCCTCTCGGCCAAAGCCAGGAAAGAAATCAATCAACCTCTTGGGTTGTGGTTGGAGGTTGTGCCGTGAATATATATATATATATATATATATATATATATATATATAATTTTTTTTTTTTTTTTTTTCCCAAGTGAGGGGCTTGTCAAAGCTCAGTGGTTGCTGGAGAGATGATCCTGGACGGAGCTCCATGTTTAGTGGCAACTTACATTAATGGCCAGACCACACCCCATCAATCTTCATGGAACCCTTATCAAATGTCATAACTTGGAAATACAATTCTGCAGGAAAATGTCTGATGTTCTTCTGTACATATTATGTTTTGGGGTGATATTGATGACATCTTGTTTTACTTTATCATAGCGGTCCCAGAAAAAACCTGGTCTGAATTTATACGAGGTATGTAATGCCGGCCATCCAATTTATAAGATGAGGTGATAATAATGTTCTCTTGTTCTATCCAGAAATATCACAGCAGATTCCTTAACTGGTTTAGATGTATCCATCCAACATAATGCCATGGATCAGATTTATCTCCAATCACACCCTATAGTATATCTACTGTATGTAATCTCTCATATCTCACAAAAGTGAGTACACCCCTCAGTCACATCTTTGTAAATCTTTTCTTCTATCTTTACATGTGACAACACTGAAGAAATGACACTTGTCTACAATGTAAAGTAGTGAGTGTACAGCTTGTATAACAGTGTCAATTTGCTGTCCCCTCAAACGAACTCAACACACAGCCATTCTAAACCTCTGGCAACAAAAGTGAGTACACCCCTAAAGTGAATGTCCAAATTGGCTCAATTATCCATTTTCCCCTCCCCGGTGTCATGTGACTTGTTAGTGTTGAACGTCTCAGGTGTGTTAAATTTGGTATTGCTCTTTCTCTCTCATACTGGTCACTGGAAGTCAACATGGCAAAGAACTCCTCCTTTGAGGATCTAAAGAATTGTTGCTCCACATAAAGATGGCCTAGGCTATAAGATTGCCAAGACCCTGAAACTGAGCTTCAGAACGGTGGCCAAGACCATCCAGAGGTTTAACAGGACAGGTTCCACTCGGAACGGCAAAAGCCGGGGGAATTCCCTGGGGAAAAAAAAACCAAGGCTACTTACCACCAGCTCAGACAACCGAATAAACCTGTTTAACAGTAAGCGTGAACAGGGGTTTAATCCACATGCATTTTCAAACACATGCACGAGCCACGTCACAGCACCCTGGTATCTGTGGTCCTAACACTAAAATATATAATATATGGAGGCGCATGCATTCTGATGGATAGATGAGGGCAGGTGGTCTGAAGGGGAGCCATCCCTTCTGAAAGGTCCAGGAGCACACCAAACATCCAGCAAATGGCACTATGTCTGCAAAGGTCCTTTGTACTGTGACATACTGAAGCAGAGCATGTCCCCCCCCCCCCCCAGAGACTGAGCCACAGGACAGTTTTCCAACATAACCCCAAACGCACCTCCAAGACTAGCACTGCCTTGCTAAAGAAGCTGTGGGTAAAGATGGACTGGCCAAGCATGTCTCCAGACCTAAACCCTATTGATCATCTGTGGAGGAGTGCAAGGTCTCTTCCACTCCTCCATGATGGAGTTGGTGATTGTGAGGCTCTGGTGACCTCCATGATGGAGTTGGTGGATGTTGGAGGACTCCAGTGGGAACCTGTGAAGCTCTGGTGACCTCCATGCCCAAGAGGGTTAAGACAGTGCTAGAAAATTCAGTATTAACTGAAAAGATAGAATAAAATATTTACAGAAATGTGAGGGGTGTACTCACTTTTGAGAGACTGTGTATTATCATTTTTGCTACTGGATCAACTTTTCTATGTTAGTAAATTTTCAAGCCAAAAGCAAATTGTAAAACCCACAATTAACGTACAGGTTTTATATACTGCCAACAGTTTGTACAAGGCTTTACAATATACAGTAAAATGAGACCACACAGTTACAATACAAGATAGGAGGGCTCTTCTTCCAAGAACTTACAACAGGGCCGGACTGGGAATAAAAACCAGCCCTGGAAACATGTCATACCAGCCCCATAGCATTATTATACCAGCCCAACATCACCTCATTTTTCTTCATGAAAGGGATACATGTGTACATACTGGTCAATCAAGGGGGATACCAGGGACTCTGGTCACCAGAGTCCCCCCCTACATTCCTAGAGACCACCTTCCATAGAATACACTAAGGTCAGGGGGTAAGGTTACTGAAACAAGGGGAAAACATTTATCAGTGCCCCCTTATGTTCTTGTATTCACCCCCCCCCCCCCAACTGGCCTGGCGGCACTGTCACTGACTTCCTCAGGTGCACCGTGCAGGGCTCAATCAGCTGCTCTGGTTTTATCCCATAGTTTCTTCTCCAGTCCATACACGTCTGACTTCTCCCATGACCCCCATCCTGGCGGCACTCCCACTCTTGAATCCTCTGTAGGCTCCCCCCAGAGACTGCAGACATGATGCAAGAGATGCGTTCGGCCTCACCGTTGCCTGACACTGATCTCTCATACAGCGGGAGTGCTGTGTATCATGGATCTGGGTCTGTCGGCGCTGTAACAAGGTCTCACAACAATCTCTTGTAATAGGCAGAACACTGATTCAATCTACTATCTCACGAGATGGTCTAGAGGGGTGGGACCTTGTTACAGCACCGCCAACATGCAGACCCGGCTCCGTGATGCACAACACTCGTGCTGTATGTGGAAAAACAAGGAGGCGGGAGGGGAGAGCTGCGGCCTACTGGGAAATTTCACGATAGGCCAGTCCAGCCCTGGCTTACGACATAAAATGGCAACTGAAAAAAACTAAATGGGAGTTTTACGAAAGTTATAGAATGTAGGAGAATAATTTGTTGAAAAAAATAGAACAAATGTTTATCAAGTCTTTTTCTAGGAAATGCCGTATTTATCGGCGTATAACACTTTTTTTTTTCTCCCCCCTTAAAATCAGGGGAAAATCATGGGTGCGTGTTATGCGCTGATCCCCCACCGATTGTGAGGTTTTCTGCAGTTCTTGGCAGCTTTTGGAAAGCCGCTGAGTGGCTAAAAATAGCCAAGAGCTACCGAGTGCCGCTGAAATACACAGGACATCCGCTCTAGCTCGGCGGTGCCATTTTTTTTTTTTTTTTTTTTTTTTTTTTTTTTAAATGGCAAGGCTGCAAAGATGGGCATTTTAAATGTAAGTTTTGTTTCCTTTAAAATTCTCTCCTAAACTTGGCGCGTGTTGTACGCCGATAAATACGGTACAAAAAGTGCTACACAAATACAAACTATAGGTTGAAAAAGACACAAAGTCCATCTATTCAACACGTAGAAAAAATGCATAAAGGCTCCATACACAATCCCATACCTACAGTTGACCCAGAATAGTGTTGGATAAGCTGAGTTTAGGCTGAACATTGGCTGCTTGCCCATTTGTTAGTACCCCCTATGTATTTAAGGTGCTAGTCAATAAATTGGACTAAAAGGTGCCATGCAGTGCTTGTTGCAGCTCTGCAGGGACAGGCATAGAGGTGGTTCACATCACAGCAGCTGGAGCCAGGAATGGTGGTGTGTGATAATGGCACAAACCTCCTGTCTGTCCTTTTAGATAGGGAAAGGTGGCACATGTGCCAAAAATGGCACATCACCTTAATTTGGTGCAGCATTATTTTAATGGGTACCCAGGGTTGGAAGATCGGCAAAAGCAGGCCAGAAGAGTTTATAGCAATTTCAGGTGTTCATACACAGCGAGTGCTCGATTTGGCTGTAATTCCACCTGCCCATAAAATGCCTCATTTGTGACATGCCCACCAGGTGAAACTTTACTTTGGCAATGCTGCACATGCAGCAGAGGGCCGTCAATGAGTACCCCCTGTGTGTGGCACGACAGGCTCAGGACAGCTCAGCTTCCATACACCCCAACCTCCCCATACGCCAGTTGCTGCTCATAAAGGATGCATGCACCTCACTGTCGCCATTTGTGGAGGCCACAAGGATGGTGATGAGCCGTGACAATCACTATTGTGTTAATGCTGGAGCAGACTCTTCATGGCATTATGGACAGGGCACTCGAGGCAGAGCAGCAGGAGGAAGAGGACTTCTTTTCCTCGCATTCTGGCAGTTTTGGAGGCATTGAAGCAAAGGAAGACCTAAGCCAACCCTTAACAGATGGGTTTCCATTCCCAGAACCCTTACGAGCCGTACATGACTGGGAAGAGGCCGTTCAAGATACTGTAATCCTCAGTGACCCCGGGGAGGGACTCTGCTTCTCATACCTCCACAAACTTGCGGTGCATGGGCTCCCTCATTCTTCAAAGCCTGTGAAAGGATCTGAAAATACGTGTCCTCAAGGATAAGGATCACTATTGGTTGGAAATCCTCCTTTTCCACCGTTACAAGGGGAAAGTCTGGGCACTCGCCCCGTCCCCACAAATGGAGCAGACATCTCTTGAGGACACTTTTTTTTTTTTGTCCTTTGAAACACCCAGGACTGTCAGCTTCCATATCCCACTTTCAGCATCTGCATCATATGGGAGATTATTCTGGGGGCGAAAAAAGACACAGGGAGATTTCCAGTTTTTGGTGTAGGTTTCATGGGCACAAATGACACCCAAGGACTAATGTATTTTTCCTTATTTATACATGGTGATCACATCCCCCTTATACAGTAGCATCACTAGGGTTGGTGTCACCTGGTGCAGAAAACATTAGTGTCACCCACCCCTCCAACTATTGTTCCCCATCAGTGTAGAATACACCTATTTAGTGCAGACCCTGGCAGTATAGAAAAGATACCCACATAGTGCATACCCCCACAGTATAGACGAGACCCCCCTCATCAGCATAGGCACCCCCCCCCCGTACATGTCCATCTACTTATAATAAACAGTACTGACCACAGACGCACAGCGCTGTGTCCCTCGGGCTCCTCCTCACTGGATGTAAATGGAGGAGGCGGCTTCAGTCCGCTCCATTTGGGATACAGCGAGGTGCAGATCATCAGGACAGCGGTGATGTTAGCAGCACCGCAATCAGCGGGTGTCACCAGGGTGTGGCCCGCCCCCACCTAGCAATGCTACTGCCCTTATGTATTCATGGTGACCCACCCTTAACTTTTCAAGAGAATAAATTCAATTCCTCTAATCTTTCCTCCATAGCTGAGCTTCTCCATGCCTCTTATCAGTTTAGTTGTCCTTAATACTTTCTCCATTTTTCCAATATCCCAAAACTGAACTGCGTATTCCAGATGAGGTCTTATGAATTTGTACAGATATCTCTCTCAGGAGTCCATATCTTTCATACAAATGATTTTTCTTGCTTTAGAAACTGCAGCTTGGCATTGCATGCTATTAAGCTTATGATCTACCAAAACACTCAGATACTTCACCATTGACTCTCCAAACCAAAAGCCAATCTTCAAAGCTCCATGAGTTCAAATGGAAATATATAAAGTCCAATGGGAGCACCAAACAAGCGTCCATGAGATTTAATGATTTTAATTGTATTTTTATAGTGGAGAAAACCCAGTGCCTTTCAGGGGCCAAACAAACTCCCCCTTCATTTGGGCTTAGGAATTTGGGCTTGGGTAAGCCAATACAAAATAAATCCATTATTTTCTGCTTGTAACCCTTTCAGGGGGCCAGGTTAAGCCAGTGTTAATGCAGTAAATCTTTTTTGGCCCCTGAAATACCTGAAAAGGGGTTATTGATATGGAGATTTACTTTTTTTTTTTTTTTTTTTATTTATTTTTTACGATCGTGTAGAAAGATGGTGCATCCCAGTAAGTTATTTTTGGAGGGCTACATGTACATGTGGATCACTTGTGCGGTTTTTCTCTTGTCTAACTGTCACGTGTTACTTCATGAAAATGTTTCTCTTTTCTCTAGGTGTCAAAGATAATGCTAAAGTGGTGAAGAACATTGTATTGTGTCTTCCTATGTGGGAATGGGGAACAACAAACAATTTCCTCTATAAATGCAAAGGTGAGCATATGTGTGACATTGTGTGGAAAAAAAACTTCCTCCTAAATCAGGAAGTTTTTTAAGGACAAGATTGCTATCACTGTAAGCCTCTATCCTGACAGCCTAACCAGGAACTTCAAAGTTAACGACAATGGGGGGGGGGCTGTATACCAGGTAATGAGCCCAAGAGTGTGAGCATCTACTCCTTCTACTAGTGGTTAAGGATACCACAAGAGGAACCTTGGGACTTCAGGGCTGGTTTTGGATTCAAACTGGTCCAGTTGTGGAAGGTCCCAAGTTCAGGTGATCTGCACAAAGGCTACTTGATGAAGAAACCGCTCTGGTATCTGGACAGACTGTCTCTGTTTTTGAAATGTATTTCTTTTAATCCTTGACATTCTTTGGCCAGAGCTAGGTTCTACCTCTGAGTAGGGCTCCACTGTGGGGTCCCCCTTTGCCTCTGAATGTATGACACTGCTGCTTTATTGTCCATGTATAGTCACTGGGTGACCCTGAATGTAAGGCAACAATGCAGATGGTGCCATAAATGATGCTCAGACTTCTACAGAAATGGGCACCAACTATTCTTGCCTTGCACTTTGCGATGGTCATGGAAGGCATCCCAACCTGGGCAACATGATGGCTAAGAGGTTAGCACTTCTGTCTAGCAGCCCTAGGGTCACCAGTTTGAATCCCAACCACAACCCCACCTACCTGGAATTTGCGTGTTCTCCCTGTGCCTGCATGGCTTTCCTTCCAGGTACTCCGGTTTCCTCCCACATTCCAAAGACATGGTAATAGAATCCTATCTAAATTGGTCCTACTGTATGAATGTGAGTTAGTGACCTTGGGTTGTAAGCTCCCTGAGGGCAGGGACTGATGTAAAAGATGACAAATGTGCAGAATCTGAAAAACCGAAAGATCCAAAATTTTTTTTTTTTTTTTTTTTTTTTTTTTTTTTTTTTTTTGTGACAACAGTTCGACAGCACAATAGCAATCTGTTTCCATCGGACCTGTGGTTGAATGTGCCAAACCTAACACTTGGTCCAAGATTATTTGACATAGAAGATTTTACAAAGCAGTCGCCGTGAGTGGACATTTATGGTCCAATGCTCCGCCCATAGGCTATAGAAGAATTCTAATGTTGGTTGACTAGTAGTAATATATTACTAGAGTTATACAACATTAGAATTCTACTATAGCTTGTAGGCAAAACATTCGCCTGGCAATGTGATTGTGGCATCCTACAGTTTAGCTGCTCCGTCAATCGTCCTAGAACATTTGACACACCAGAAGCCTTCAATGACAGATTCGACCTTCATTTCGGATTTTCAGGCTAATGCGTTTTTAAAACAAAATAATGAAACACATTTTGAGAGTAAAGGTTTTATTTTTCAGACAAGCGGAACAAAATTTCAGTGTGCACATGTCTATATAAAGTACCTCCAATAAAATAAACCTGTGGTGCTGGCATCAGTAACAATGGTCCAGGGTTATGGCCCTAGCAAGTGTACCCTTTGCCATCCCCTTAATGACCATAACGTCAAACCCTACCTGAGCATGTGGAGAACTTGTTCACATGGTAGAAGGTTCAGAAGTACATGTTGGAGGCTGCATAAAATGCCTATTGCTAAGAACAAGGACAGATTTCCAAATGGACAACTCTATTGGGAGTTGTGTGGTGGGGAAAAAAAAAACAAAAAACAAAAAAAACAAAGTGCTCCTACCTAAGAAATGCCCAGCCAAGAATGTAGGAAATGAATATGCCCTCAAGCAAGTTGATGCTCTGGGAGCCAAAGTAAAGACAAAAATCTAACGTAGTTTCCACTCCAGAGGTGACATCCAGGAGCTCCACACTGGCTGCTGATCTCATTGAGCGGGGTTCTGCTGGGTTCTGGATTTTCAGCCATTTTGATTGGCGAGGCCAAGATCATCTCAAGCAGACAATATTTTTATGCAAGAGACTAAAGGGGTCTATGTAGAAAAGCTTCACTCTGTGGATGACAAACCGTCACATACACAGGATGAAAATTGAACAAATTGAAACTAAAATTACACGTCTAATTTCTGAAATATCTCATTTTTTTTTAATTTGGGAAATTCAAAATATTTGAAAATCTAAACATTCAAAATGAATTTGAAAACCCAAAAATCTGAAATATTAAATTATAGGTATTGGTGTTTTCATTTAAATCTGAACATAATGAATACAAATTTTTATCTGAAGTTACAAATTATCCAAAATAACATGTCGCACCTAAACAAAATGGAACAAATACTATTTTACTATTATAAGTTACATTCATTTAGATGCGGCATTTATTTTAGGAAAATTCATAGCATCGGATAAATTAATATTTGTTAAATTCACCAGCCAAATTTGAAAGTTGATTCCAATACCTATAATTTTATTTCAGATTTTTGGGTGTTCGAATCTTTCATTTTGAACGTTCAGAATTTCAAAAATGTTTTGCAAATTCAAAAATATATGAAATTAGTTATTTGGAATTTCCTTTCAAATTTTGGCTGAACATAAAATTAATTTTTATTTGATGTTAGTTTTCTGAAATAAAAAATGCTGTATCTAAAATGTATTATAAACTTTTAGTATTTGTTCCATTTTTTGTTTAGATGTGACATGTTGTGTTTGGATAATTTGTAACTTCAGATTTGTATTTATGTTCACAAACAGACAAATTTGAATGGAAATTCCAATACCTATAATTTTAATGGCGGTTTTGCTTTTCTTCAGAGAAGAGAAAAAAAAATCTTTAAGCAAACCAAAATGTAGTGTGAAAACTAGATGGCACATAATAGAGGAAGTGTGGGATTTTTTTTCTCTTCCTGACTGTTGTGTGAATAAGACAAAACATTGGCGCACAGGTTTTATTATACATGGACCCTCTTCTGCATTTAAAACTTGTTTGACACTTTAATAAAACCTGCAACTGACTTTCACAAGGTTTGTGTGAGGGTTAAGTATACAGTTTTACCTGTTTAATCCGGAGGCAGGGGACCTGAGAATATTTGTAAAGGTGTGTGGGGTTTTTGGTGTGTAATATATTTGGTTTTATTTTCCAGATAAAATCCCAGAAAGCAGCAACCTCTCTGATAAAAAGCTCCTCCATCTGGTGGATGCCGGGTTGGAAATTAATACTCCGTACCCGTTAGTGTTGCCTCCTCATCGCAAAGTAGATCTGATTTTATCTTTTGACTTCAGTCTTGGAGATCCATTTGAGGTAACCAAATTTTATGGTCATTCGATGCAACTCGCCATTCTCCGGTGTTTTGAGAACTGCCATTTGGTGTTGACCTTTCTTCTTCCTTTGTTTCTTTTGTATGTACTTTGGGGGATTTTTTTTTTTTTTCTCTTTAGACTTTGAAAAGAACAGCTGACTACTGTAAGGATAACCGGATTCCCTTTCCAGTAAATACCAGAGAACTTTATGAGGATCCGCCAACTAAAAGCTGCTACGTCTTTGAAGGAGATGGATATGAGACGCCCGATGTGATGCACTTTCCTCTGTTCAACGCCCAGACTTGTGGAGGTGAGTTTACAGAGGAAAGTCCTGTAATACGTCTTGTGTATTCATGGAGTTGTCTCACTCTCTGTATTATGATCTTGGTGGATGCTATAGGTTGCATTCCAGGTATGGATATTTCTTAGTTCCAGCTTGGACCAATGCAATTCTGTATATGCCATACCTGTGGGATCACTTTAGAAGCTGGAAACCACTACTACCAGTGGTGGGCACTCATGCAGGGGTGCCACCCCCCTTATCTGTGCGCCCGGCCCCTAATCTACATGCAGGGCACCAGACGCATAGATTACAATTTATTTTTTTGTTTTGAAGCACATGATTACAGCCTGAGGCTCCAATTGGCTTCAAAAAGTGTGGGCTCAGTGATATTTGCTAATGTCTTCCTGTTTCTCCTCCCGGACAATCAGGGAGTGGGTCCTGACTCCCAACTGGACAGGAGTCATAAGTCTTGAGTGGCTGGGAGGAAAAGCATCCGCTGGGACTGGGAAAGATGTGGGGGGACTGTGACCTGGATGGGGTAAGTGGGGCTGGCAAAGGAGTCTGGCAAGTGAGGGGGGGGGGTGTCTGGCTGTGTATTGACCCCTAAAGAACATTATTGGGCACCAGCCACCACTGGCTACTATGATCACTGCTGGCTCCCTTCTCCCATGCCCAGAGGCTGCCCTGTTGCATTGTGAAATTAAGAATGGCCACTCGGCACATTCATCATTTGGAGATCTTTATGGCATTCTTGCAAAACATTGTCTGATTGGATGAGGCAGAGAGATGGGGCAGTGACATCTCCAATCGGGCTAGCAGAAAACGTAACCCCCTTGTAGGTCTCTACTTGCCCTACTGATGGGTGACGCCTCCTATTAATGTTTGCATTTCGGCCAGCAAAAGTTTTTTTTGTATTGGGCTGTCAGCATCTACAAAGACTTAATGAACCCTGTTTTTGTTGTACAGGTAAGTCCCATCCAAGTCTATAGTATATTTTGCAAACATTAAAAGGAGGGCAGGTAATGGCACAAACTGCCATCATAATTGTGGGAATCCATAGTCTGTAAATGTATGGGCATAGGGTTCAGGAATAAAGTACAATTGGTTCTGATATCCGATGAGATGACAGTCCACAGCTCTGCCCCCCCCCCCCCCCCAAAGCACCTTGTTCTCGAGACAAGGGTCTCCTCCCCACAACCGTGACCAGCGGTTGTGAGGGTCTGCTGGTGGGGGGCTTATTGCAATCTGGCAGCCTCCATTAATGAGGGGGGGCCCCTAGATTCTGCCCCAATATGAATGAGTACATCTAGGGGACCCCATGCTTAAATTTTGAGTATTATATATATTTTTTTTTTTTTTTTTTGCTGTGGCATGTTTTATGTATGCTACAGTCGCACCACTTTATAGGCACATTTAGTGCCCCCGCCCCCCCCCCCCCTCCCCAGGCACTATACTTAAAAGTGTGTTTGTGGGGTGTTTTTTTTTTTTTTTTTCACATTAATCAGTTGCTGCTCCTGGGGCAAAAAAAGGTAATTTAAAAAAAACGATATTGATAAATGTCCCCCAGGGCAGTACCCGGACCCCCATACCACTTTTATGGTCAATTACTTGCATGTAAGCCTTCAATGTGGGCATATTAGATTTTTCCTGTTTGCTTGGCTCCCATAGACTTCAATGGGGTTCACCGTTCAGGTTAGAACATTTCCCCTGTACGGTAGTTCTGCTGTGAACCAAACTGGGTGTTTTTCCCATCCTTGGATAAGGGGCATGTCAGCGGTATCTGGAGACCATGAAGTAAAGAAGTCCTCTGTGTATAAATTGGCATTCAATGTGCCAATCTGCAATGATCCAGGGTAGAGTAGCCCATGCTCCCACACCTGTCGGTGCAGGATAATGGAGTACAGAGTGACCACCAATTTGCACAGGCAGGAGATGTATGACAGATTAAAGCTTGAGGGGATCACACTCCGCTTGGGATGGACTGGCTGGATCAGCTTTGCTTATAGTGAATGGAAGCCAATGCCTACTACGAGAACAAACTCAGAGCTACCAGATGACGTGGCTTGGCGTCTTATCGGTAACCATGACAACGTGTTTCAGGTGGGTATCCCCCTTTATCAAGTCTTGACGAAGGAGGACACGCTCCTGAAATGCATTGTTGTCATGGTTACTATTGCAACATTCCATTTTTTTTGTTCCCTTTACATTTTTGTGCTTTTAGTTCAAGTAATGTCAGACTTTCTTGTGAATAAACAAGAATAAATATTTCATAAAAACATAAGGTTGTCAAACTATATGCAGGCCTGTTTTGAAAGATACCGGAGAAGTTTTATAAAAATCTCATTGATATTTCCATTGTTTATCTCATTACACAATCTGATGCGTTTCTTTCAGAGGCTGAAAAAATCCGCAGACTAATCAAGAAGTATGCTGCACGTGTTCCTTCCTATGACACATGTATGATGAATGAATTGCTAGACATAGCAAAGAAAAATGTGGAGAGCAACATGGGGGAGATCCAAGCCAAAATCCAACAATGTGTTTGGAGGAGTAACAAGAGGGAGACGTGCCCGACATAACGGGCAATGCCCACCACTTTGGATGAAATCTATAGAGGACCATTAAGACAAACTGATAGCATTCCATTGACAAATTTCTTTGAAAACAACTTTTGAGGATTTTGAACATGTACATCCTAAATATTTCAGCAAAGTTATTTCTAGTGGTACTTGGTCACATTCATTTATACAAGTTTTCTGTCTACAATTGTAAGATGGACATCTTGGGTTCTGACACTGGTGGTTGGGGGGTTATCATGCATATCCACCTATTTTCCTGCAAACTCAGGCAAGGGTGTTTTGGTAAGAGGTTCCAATGTTTATCTAAAATGTATTTCAATATTTAAAAATCACGTTTTTGTATATGGCAATAAAATTGTTACTTTGTTACAATACCATGTTTGTTTTCTTTGTGTACATAGGATAGGAATGTAAATTGGAGGTTTGTGCTGTAATAGTCATGTCTGGCTGGGGGTGCATTTTGGTTAAACTGAAAGGGTTTTGCAACAACTTCTAAAACTTTTACTGTCCCAATGGAGTTTTGCCCTAGAATGTATCTTTGGGATTACTTAACCACTTCAGCCCCAGAGGGATTTAACCCCTTCCTGACAAGAGCACTTTTTGTGATTTAGCACTCTTTAACTAAAAATTGTGCAGTCGTGTGACATTGTACCCAAACACAATTATTCCCAATTAATAGAACTTTCAATGCTCTCTAACTTTTTCATAGCAATTTTGAAGAAACACATTTTTTTACTGTAATGAATATCCCCCCCCAAAATAAACAATGTGTTCCTCAGTTTAGACTGCGATGTATTCCTCTACAGATTTTTGGTTAAAATAATGCTATAAGCGTATATTTGCACAAAAGTTATAGCATCTACAAAATGAGAGGAATAGCTTTTTTGGCACGTTAAATTTTTTGTAATAGTGATCAGCGCTATAAAAAATGCATTGATTACTGTGTAAATGACATTGGCAGTGAAGGGGGTTAAGTGTCCTAGGAAGTGATTCTAACTGGGGGAGGGGGATACAACACGCATGACAGCGATCACTGCTCTCGAACACAGCAGTGATCTGGCCTGTCACTAGGCAGAACCATCTCCCCGTTCTACCTCTGTGACCCAATCGCAGACATGGAGTCTGTGGAACCCGCGGTCATGGAGAATGTGGCGGGTGTGCAGTGCTGCTTAAAGGGGACATACCTGTACACACTTTTGCCCACCAGTGCCATTCTGCGGACGTATCGGTGTGCGCTGGTCGGGAAGCAGTTCAATTTAAAAAAAAGAACCCTTTTTGCCTTTTACTTATGAGACAAAAAAAGACACAATGGCTTAAACTAGAATGTTCTCAGTATGTCAAATCGGACTAAAGTGGTTGCAAAGGCATAATATTTTTAAAGATGTGGTAGACCTCATGGTTTTATATATATATATATATATATATATATATATATATATATATATATATATATATAAAATTTATATTGTGTTCTATGCATTAAGGTAAAAAAAACTTCTGCTCTGCAGCTTCCCCCCCCCCCCCCCCAAGCACCCCCCCTTTTTTTTTTTTTTTTTTTCTTGAGCCCATTTTGTTCCCGCACCTCCAACCACTGTCTCGGGTCCTCATTGGAGAGATTGATAGTGAAATGGGGGGGCGGTGGGCAGAACCGTGTCCTGTTGTCTGTCCATGGACACAGCAGCAGGACTTGGGATGCACCTGCACCGGTGCTCCGATGGAAATGTGATCTCTGTGGGGGCACCCAATGAAGAGGGGCTAGGAGTGCTGCCAGCTGACAACAGAAAAGGCAGATTGGGGCCACTCCTTTCCACAGAGTAGGCAAGTATGACATGTTTGTCATTTGTAAAGGATGTTTTATTTTAAAAGTTATGCTTTACCTGCTCTGTGCAATGGTATTGCACAGAGCAACCCCTTCCCATCTCTTCTGGTCCCCCCCCCCCCCCCCCACTGCTGTCCACTCCTCTTCTGAGTGCCCTCATAGCAAGCTACACTTATACCTTCACTTTAAGTTGAAAATCAATTGACCCTTTTCTCCAAAAAAATATACATTTTCACATAGATGGATATGAGAAAGTGCCCATTACAGTTCCCTTTATCTGCATATAAATACTGTAAAATGTACAAAGGTTTTAAAATAAACCTGAACTGAGATGAAGAAACATTATTTTGAGGTGCTATGTGTTGTGGTTGCCAAAGCCACTGGCCATCTAAGTGAGAAACTTTGCTTCTAAAATGTCTACAAACTGGTACTAATCCCCACTCGCAGCTCACTGAAAATATTACCTGCACTTCTGGAATGGATGCAGCTCATAGGATGAGCGGGAGATGCACGGTCCTAAAAGCATAAGTTCAGATCTCAGCCTTCTGATTTTGCTTCATGGGAGAGCCTCTAAATGGTGCAGATCTGTATATCTGGAGAAGCTTTCTTGCATTGAGCCAATTTCAGAATTCTGAAAGGAACCAAGAATCAGAGTCTACTATACACAGCAAATAGAGACCTAGAACAGTTTCCTAGACTGTAATAAAGTATTGCACTCACTTGTATTTGTACCCAGACTTGCCACTGATGTGAAAAGCCTTTCACATAATTAGACATTGGTGTGGCTACCTGAAGCTATGGAGGAGGCTTTTAATTGTGCTGGTTGCCAAGCTTGCTAAGAACACCTGCAGAATTGTGCTTCATGTCGGCCAATCTGCCTTCTGAATGTCAATGAGAACATTTTTGGTTGGTTGTCTCTCTAAAGGCATTGATGATTTGATATGTTGACTTAACAGGGCTTGGGCTGGGTAAGGACTTCCTCTGTCTCCCCCCCCCCCCCTCCTCGGCAGCCAATAGGATTGCTTCAACTCTTGGACAACCAGGTGATGGGTTTCAGGACCTGCTTCCTCATTGGCTGGGATGAGAATCGGTTAGAAAATGGCAAATATTAATTTGCTATTGTTAAACAACTGGGTGGTCTTGGAACATGCACTGCACCCTGAGCTCACTTTTTTTTTTCTTTTTAAGACAACTATAGCCTCTAGCTCTAATCACATGTGTTAAGAAAAAAAATCTTATTGGAATCCATGTGTCTGCCACCCTGCATGTAGATTAGAGGGCCAGATGTCCCTGTGTGAGAGACCAGAGCATGCACTTGGGGGCAAGCATGGGAAACTTTTTCAGAGCACTTAACCAAGCTTGTCTTTGTATGCTGAAACATGTGCACGAGCATTCGCTGTGCAGGACTGAGCATCAGCTGAATTGGTTTCCCAACACTTACTGACACACCCTGGTATATTTCAAAGTACTTATTAGGCCAAGTGTAAGCTAAACGAAGAAAAGATTAGCAAGTCGACTAATGCAAACAATAAGACAATAATATTACTCTGAGACATATGGGTAATCATCTACAGTATTCCGACTATTGGTAACTAAAATAACTGAATTTATTTTACCTAGCAACAGTATATAAAGACACTTCTAACCTGTTAATACAGTCCCAATTGTATCCCACTGGCCAGTAAATGATGGAAAAAAAAAAAAGCCATTGGCCAGCAATGTTGGGGCCCTTGAAGAAATCCCAACCATTCCCAGCAGATAACCGAATAACTTTGCAATGTCAGTCCTGCAGAGACAGTCCACCTTTTCTTTCCTTACAAGTGATGGGAATGCTCTGTAGTACAATCTGATCTCACCAGGCATCCAAATCACACTTTACACTTTGCAATGGAAAAAGTTCCCATCTCTAAGGCAAGGTCCTGTGCAATGAGCAGACTCTCTGTGGTCTCAATTGATTGTGGACAGCAGTCCAGTCCTTTCATTTAGCCAGTAGTCTAGTCTTTTTTTTTTTTTTTTTTTCCCCTCACACCATCTCATTTAAGACCTCTCTCCCCTTCTCAGCGGACTGCTGGCCCTCTTCTCCTTGCTTTGTTGCAGCAGCCAATCACTGTCTTTCCAGGACTGACCTATTTCCAGGCAAGAGGGCTGCCCCTGCACTGGAGACACTCCTTAGAACAGCACTGCAAAGCTGATTTCTTAAAGATGGCTGCTGCCCTTCTGTATTAATGAATATTCAGTTTAACCCTGTCCGCACTGCAGAAGGCTAATACAGCAGCAACAAAGGAAGAAATTCCACAGCAGTTATCAGCTATATTACAAGGTAAATACATACCCCATGTCAGTTACAATTATACTGTGAGCACACCTGAACAGTAACCTGACAAAGTCTGAAAGACATGAGTGTCAGGCAGGCATTTGATTCAGTGGTGTCGCCATGGGAGTGCACATAAGTGGAAACCTGATGATACCTGCCAGAGGGGTGGAACCTACGCCTTGACGCTGCTGTCATTCTTTCTGGTGGGGTGGCGACAGTAATGGGGTTGCTAAGGACATTAATAGGGGTGAGGACATTATTGGGGTGACTAAGGAAAGTAATTGGGTCATTGAGGACATTAAGGGGGTTTGGAATTAAGGACATTTTTGTAGGGGCTTGAGGACAGTAATTAGGGTCCCTTAGGACAATATTGGGGGTGACTAAGGACAGTATTAGGACAAGAATTGGGTCACTGAGAAGGAAATTGAGGGAGAGCCTCACTGATGTGTTAGCCTGCTCAGTGCCTTACTGGGGGGTGATGCCAAATTTTGATTTATTCAACACTTGGGGATATCGACCATTAAATGAACTTTAACTGCTGACAAATAGGGACGAGCCCGAAGTTCGAGTCAAAAATTGGATGTTCGGTGAACAGTTAACATTACGCAGTGATCACAGCAAATCTGAAAGCTGCCGGAACACCATTAAAGTCTATGGGACAATAATATGAAAAATCAAAAGTGCATTGTAAAGGCTTATATGCAAGTTATTGCCATAAAATGTGTTTGGGGACCCGGGTCCTGCCCCAGAGGACATGTATTAATGCATTTTTTTTTTTTTAAACGGCCATTTTTTCGGGAGCAGTGATTTTTTTAATGCTTAAAGTAAAACAATAAAAACGAAATATTCCTTTAAATATCGTGCCTGGGGGGTGTCTATAGTATGCCTGTAAAGTGGCACATTTTTCCTGTGTTCAGAACAATGCCACAGCAAAATTACATTTCTAAAGGAAAAATTGTCATTTAAAACTGATCGCAGCTGTAATGAATTGTCGAGTCTCGGCAATATAGATACAGATAATTGAAAAAAAGAGCATGGGATCCCCCTAATCCATTACTATGCCCTTTGGGTCTGGTATGAATATTTAGGGGAACACCAAATCAAAATTTTTAAAAAATTGCGTGGGGTCCCCCTAAAATCCATACCAGTCCCTGCGGGTCTGATATGGAAATTAAGGGGAACCCTGCGCCAAATATAAAAAAATAGACATAGGGGTCCCCCAAAATCCATTCCAGAACCTTATCTGAGCACGCAATCTGGCACACTGCAGGAAAAGAGGGGGGACGAGAGAGAGCCCCCCCTCCTGAACCGTACCAGGCCACATGTCCTAAACAGGGTGAGGGTGCTTTGGGGTAGCCTCCCAAAGCACCTTGTCCCCACGTTGATGGGGACAAGGGACTCATTCCCTCAACCCTTGCCCGGTGGTTGTTGGGGTCTGCGGGCAGGGGGCTTATCAGAAACTGGAAGCCCCCTTTAACAAGGGGACCCCAGATCCAAGCCTCCCCCGTGTGAACTGGTAAGGGAGTAAAAATGTACCCATGCCATTTCCCCAAAAAAAAGTGTCAAAATGGTAAGAAATAAAAGAAACAGCTTGAGACAAGTTCTTTATTAAAAAAATCAAAAAAAAAAGTCCCATGGTGAAAGTTCATGCCACCCAACGGACTGAAAAACAAGAGAGGGGTGGTGCCACTCGGTGATATAAACGGGTGACCCTGCCCCCTCTGACGCCATGGGGAAGCCATGGGGAAGCGCCGCGGTGTCAGAGGGGGTGGGGTCACCCAGTTACATCACCAGGAGGCCCCGCCCTCAGTTATATAAGGAAATTATTAACAATGTCCTCAGAGATTTTTTGTAGTTATATGTAGGGTGGTTTATCTCAATGATATCCTCATATTTTCTCCAAGTCCCTGGAGAACCACCACACAGATGTCTGTCATGTGCTTCAGAATCTATATTGTAAATTGGAGAAGTGCGAATTCCATTGTGAACAGTTCCTGGGTTACGTCATTTCCACTGCTGTTTATTTAATGGACCCAGAGAAACTTTCAGCAGTCCTACAGTGGCCCTAACCTATGATTTTATGTCCTCCGCAGCTTTTCTTTGCCGAATATTATCGGAAGTTTATTTGTAACTTCTTGTCTCTGGCCAAGTCCCTGACTGATATGACCAGAAAGGATGGTAACCCACAGTGTTTGTCTCTGGAGTCCATTAAGGCCTTTGAGAGTCTCAAGGCTGCCTTTGTTTCTGCTCCTGTGTTGGCACATCCTGATCCTACGTTACCTTTTATTCTTGAGGTTTATGCTTCTGAGACTGGTGTTGGTGCCCTTCTGTCTCAACGTCCTACCTCTGAGAGCTCTATGCTTCCTTGTGGCTACTTTTCCAAGAAATTGTCACCTGCAGAGTTCAATTACGAGATTGGTGACAGAGAGCTGTTAGCGATCATTTTAGCCCTGAAAGAATGGAGACATCTGCTGGAAGGTACCACTGAGCCAGTTTTCATAATTTGTGACCATAAGAATCTTACATTCTTGACTGAGGCTAAATGCCTCTCTCCCAGAAGGGCACAATATACTAAGAATGTAATGGCTGACGCTTTGTCACAACAGTTTTCCTCCACTTCCAAGAAGGAGTTGGTTCCGGTTCCTGTGATTCCTCCTGATCGTATTCTGGCTGCGGTTCGCACCAGTCTCACTTCTCTTTTGGGTGGCAAATTCTTGCTGGTCAGGTTCATGCTCCTGAGAAACCTTGTGACTGCTGCCTTGTCCCAGAGAGTCGCCATACTGCAGTGCTCCATACTTACCATTCTCCCAAGGCTGCTGGCTACCCTGGGAAGAATTAACTCTTTTTGCCATTTCTCAACAATTCTGATGGCCTAGTCTACGTGCTGATTTAACTTCCTTCGTAGTTTCCTGTTCCATGTGTGCTCAGAGTAAGACTCCACGACACCTTCCAGTGGGCCTCCTACAACCCATACCCAATGGAGAGAGGCCCTGGACCCCCCTGTCTATGGATTTCATTGTGGAGTTACCCAACACTCAAGGCAACACAGTTATCATTATGGTGGTTGACCGGTTCTTGAAAATGTCTCATTGAATTTCACTTAAGAAGTTGCCCACTTCTAAGGAACTGGCTTCCATTTTTGCTCAGGAGATCTTTCACTTACATGGGCTACCCAAGGTGATAGTCTCGGACAGGGATAGTCAGTTTGTGTCCCGGTTCTGGTGAGCCTTTTGTGCACAGTTGGGAATTCAGTTTGCTTTCTCCCCTGCGTATCACCTGTCTAATGGGGCCACAGAACGAGCCAATCAGTCCTTGGAGCAATTCCTACGTTGTTAAATTTCTGACCATCACAACCATCTCACAATTGGTCAGACCTATTACCGTGGGCAGAGTTTGCTCACAGTGCCTTGAATTCTGCTTTGCGATTGTCCCCGTTTATGGAAAACTATGGTTTCTAACCTTCCATAATGCCTGACTCATTTGTTATGGGGAGTATTTCTCCTTTAGAGGAGCATCTCCGTGTTCTTCATTCCACTTGGACACAGGTCCAGGAGGCTTTGCGACATGCTAATGATAGGTACAGACTCCATGCTGACCACAGATGCCTGCCTGCGCCTTCCTACCAGGTTGGGGACAGGGTCTGGCTGTCATTTTTGCAACCTCTGACTTTGTGTTCCCTCTCTGAAGTTTGCACCTCGGTTTATTGAGCCTTTCCGTATTCTTCACAGGATTAACCCAGTGGCTTAGACATTAGACCTTCCTTCTAATATGCATATCTCAAATGTATTTCAGGTCTCCTTATTAAAACCTTTGGTCTGCAACAGCTTTACCACCTTGGTGCCTCGTCTTCACCCTGTACAGGTTGAGAACCATGAGGAGTATGAAGTACAGTCCATTGTTGACTCCCGTAGGTTCTGTGGGTGTATACAGTACCTGGTGCATTGGAAAGGGTATGGTCCGAAGGAATGCTCTTGGGTATCATCCTTGGACGTACATGCCCCTGTCCACCTCCATGATTTCTATAGACATTTTCCCCTCAAGCCTGGTGGTCCTCTGAGGTGGAGGGGTCATTGAGAAGGGGGTATTGTCAGTGCTGTGATCGTTTTCTTTTTTTCATTGAGCTGGCCGCTCAGCTATTGGCTAATTGCCAGCTCCTATCTCTTTACAGTGACTCACCTGTTGATGATATCCTGCTCATCAGTCCTGCCTACTGAAGCTGTCCAGCCCAGATGATCTTTGCCTTCACCTTGTTCACATCTCTAGAGATGCTCTTCTGTGTTCCTGCTCAAGACTTGCTTGGATGACATTCCTTCTGATTCCAGATCCTACTTCTTGTTCTACTACACTCATCTCTGGCTCCCTGACGTTTTGGCTTGTCTGACTATTTGTTCCAGTTCCTGAACTCTTTTGACTACATTTACTCTGTTTTTATTATTATTAACAAGTGAGATTTACCTGTACTTCTGTCTCAGTCTGATTCATGGTTTCTGACACACTAGCTGTATGGAGATGTGGTGGCACAATAAGCTGCAGCACTGAGCCCTGTCTCGCATCCTTCCAAGTTGCAAGCAGAGTTGTCCAGTATACCGTGAACTAAATATATTGTCCCTGACTATGCTTGCTGGACCACGTGTCAGCAGTAACGTGGACTTTCTGGCTTAATGCCTTGCCCAACTATACCACAACATTACCTTCCACATGATGGTAGAGAGTAGGGATGAGCCGAACACCCCCCGGTTCGGTTCGCACCAGAACTTTCGAACGGACCCCAAATTAGTATGAACTTTAGAACCCCATTGAAGTCTACGGGACTCGAACATTCGAAATTAAAAGTGCTAATTTTAACGGCTAATATGCAAGATGCTGTCCTAAAAAGGGGTTGGGGACCTGGCTCCTGCCCCAGGGGACATGGGTCAATGCCTAAAATGTTTTTAAAAATGGCCGTTTTGGCGGGAGCACTGATTTTAATGACGATTAAAGTGAAAAAAAAGTGAAATATTCCTTTAAATATCATGCCTGGGGGGTGTCTGTAGTATGCCTGTGAAGTGCCACGTGTTTCCCGTGTTTAGAACAGTCCCTGCACAAAATGACATTAAACAGAAATAACATCATTTAAAACTGCTTGTGGTTTTAATGTTATATCTGGTTCCTGCAATATGGTTGAAAATCATTGAGAAAAATGGCATGGGTAGCCCTCCCTGCCCATTACCAGCCCCTTTAGGTCTTGTACGCATATTAAGGGGAACCCCGTACCCATATTAAAAAAAGGAAATGCGTGTGGCCTCCAGGCCCTATATACTCAGAACAGCAGTATACAGGCAGTGCAAACAAGACAGGGACTGTGTAGGTTTGTTGTGTTAAGTTGAATCTGTTTGTAATTTTCAACTGGTACATTTTTAAAGTGTAGCTCCAGTCAAAAAAACTATTTTTAAGCTTTTTGGAAAAATTTAGGGAAGGGTTATCACCCCTGTATAATTTGTTTTGTCGTCCATCTTTTTTCATCTCACTTCCTGTTGTCTCATTCCGTTTGCAAGTAGGAGATGTTTGTAAGTTGGATGTGTGAAAGTAGGGGCCTGCCCTATATGCTCTGCAGAAATGGCGGAACAAGGTGTTGGTTTTGCCACAACATTGTAAGCCCTCAAAGTGACTCTTGGTGGGCGCTGGAGCGCCCTGCTGTGAACGATTATATCAAGAATTGTAATTACATGCCATTGTTGAACAGTGGTAGAAAAATTTACCTTTGGTGGTTGTGGTGCTGGTGCCACAACACTATAAGTCCTCACAGTTACTCTGGGTGGACACAGGAAGGGGCCCTCCTGTGAAATATTATATCAAGATTTGTAATTACATGTCCCTGTTAAACAGGGGCTGAAAAATTGGGCCTTAGGCACTGGTGCCACGACACTGCAACCTCTCCCATATACTCTAGTTTTATTGCAGGAATTAGCCCTGCTGCAAAGCATTGCATCAAAAATTTTAATTAAACGCCCCTGTTAAACAGGGGCAGAAAAATTAGGCTGATGGCACTGGTGCTGGTGCCACCACACTGCAACCTCTCCCATATACTCTAGTTTTATTGCAGGAATTAGCCGTGCTGCAAAGCATTGCATCAAAAATTGTAATTAAATGTCCCTGTTAAACAGGGGGAGAAAAATTGGGCTGATGGCATCACCCAGAACCAAAAATGTTCTTCCAACATATCAGCGGAGGAGGAAGAGGATAGACAATCAACATAACAGGACAGTCACTCAGCTTCAGCATAGGCAGTCTTGAAGGGATGTGATATTTCAAAAAAAATTATTCGGTTACATCAGCTTCAGGTGCTTGGTAGCTGTGGGTTATCCAAGACTGATTCATCTTGATGAAGGTCAGTCGATCAACTGATTCGGTGGACAGGCGCACCCTGTGATCGGTAACAAAGCCACCAGCAGCACTGAAGGTGCGTTCCGAAAGAACGCTGGATGCAGGACAGGCCAGTAGCTCAATTGCATACTGTGCAAGCTCTGGCCAGTGATCCATCCTCAAGACCCAGTAAGCCAGAAGATTTTCGGTGGAAAAGGTGTCCAAGTCTGACCTTGCCCCTAGGTATTCCTGCACCATGTAAATCAGACGCTGGCGATGGTTGCTGGAACTGATCATACCTTGGGGCTGCGGACTAAAAAATTGTCTGAAAGCATCAGTCAGACGGCCACCTTCTCCACCGCTCCTTCTGACCGATGCCTCAGCAACACGTTGTCCAGGACCAGGAGTTTGTAACCTCCCATTCTCTGGGAACGCATTGCACAGACCTTTCTGCAAGGCCTCCTGGAGATGTCTCATCCTCTGCTCCCTCTGCGATGGCAAGATAAAGTCGGAAACCTTACCCTTGTACCGTGGATCAAGGAGGGTGGCCAGCCAGTAATGGTCCCTCTCCTTGACCCGAAGAATACGAGGATCCTTCCGCAGGCTTTGCAGGATCAGGGAGGCCATGCAGCGTAGGTTAGCTGAGGCATTTGGTCCGGAGTCCTCTGGGTCACTAAGGACAACATGATCCGCAGCTACCTCCTCCCAGCCACGTACAAGTCCACGGGTTTCTTGGGACTGTAAATCATCCCTACAAGACTGCTGCTGCTGCTGATGCTGACTGCCAGCCTCCACCTCCATGCTGACACAATCATCCTCCTCCTCCTCTTCCTCCTCCTCATCCTCTTCCTGTGTGATGGGTGGCACAGCAGGAACACTGTCTGGATAAAGGGGGCCTTGAGAGGCAAGGAAGTCCCCCTCTTCCTGCCTCTGTTCTGCCTCAAGTGCCCTGTCCATTATTCCACGCAGCATATGCTCCAAGAGGTGGACCAGAGGTACAGTGTCACTGATGCATGCACTGTCACTGCTCACCATCCTTGTGGCTTCCTCAAACGGTGACAGGACAGTGCATGCATCCCTGATCATGCCCCACTGGCGTGGTGAGAAAAAACCGAGCTCCCCTGACCCTGTCCTGGTGCTGTAGTCGCACAGGTACTCATTGATGGCCCTCTTCTGCGTGTGCAGCCGCTGGAGCATGGCCAACGTTGAGTTCCACCTGGTGGGCATGTCACATATAGGGCGCTTCTTGGGCAGGTTCAACTCCTTTTGGAGCTCAGCCAGCCAAGCACAGGCATTAAATGATCAGTGGAAATGCACACAGACCTTCCTGGCCTGCTTTAGGACATCCTGTAAGCCCGGGTACCTGCCCAAGAACTGCTGCACTACCAGGTTAAGGACGTGAGCCACACAGGGCATATGGGTCAGTTGTCCCTGTCAGAGGGCGGAGAGGAGCCCCTGCAGAGCTGACAAAACATCCGCCCCAGTGTGGCTCCTGTCCCCCAAACAAACCAGCGCAAGCACAGCATAGCATCGTTTTGCCTGCGTACTTGCGTAGCCCCTGGAATGCCTACGGAGCACCGCTGGTTCTGAGGACAGAGCACTGGAAGAGGCCATGGAGGAAGAAGAAGAGGAGGGGGTGGAGGAGAGAGGTGTGTCACAACCAATAGTAGCATTTTGGAGGCGTGGTGGCAGAACAACCTCCAACACTACTGCACCTTGTCCTGCATGCTTCCCAGCTGCCAGAAGAGTGACCCAATTGGCCATGAAAGACAAGTAACATCCCTGTCCATGCCTGCTGGACCATGAGTCAGCGGTAATATGCACCTTACCACTGACCGCCCTGTCCAGCGAGGCAAGGACATTGCCTTCCACAAGCCGGTAGAGAGCCGGAATCGCCTTCCGTGAGAAAAAGTGGCGTTTGGGGACCTACCACTGAGGAACCGCACATTGTACAAACTCACGGAAGGGGGCCGAGTCTACCAACTGAAAAGGCAGCAGTTGAAGTGCTAGCAATTTAGCCAAGCTAGCGTTCAACCACTGGGTATATGGATAGCTGGGAGTGAACTTCTTTCGCCGGTCCAGCAGCTGGGGCAGGGACATTTGCCTGCTATAATCAAACGTGGGTGTACTGCTAGCAGAGTGCCCGGAAGCACTTGGCTGTGACACACCTAATTCTACACCTTCATTCCTCTCAGAGCAGGTTTCAGAGAGGACTGAAGGTCTAGTGGGGTTGGAGATGCCAGCTGATAAGGAGCAGGGAGAGGTCCGCTTTGTTCTTTGGTGTGGGTCTTTGAGGTACGCTTGCCAACAAGCTGCATGGAGGGTCAACATATGTCTGGTCAAGCATGTGGTGCCCAAGCGGCTGATGTTTTGGCCACGCGAGATACGCTTGAGACATATGTTGCAAATAGCAGCGGTGCGATCTGATCTCAAAACTCGTCTCAAAAAAGGCCCACACCAAAGAACTTTTAGAATAATGCGCAGAGGCAGCGCCCTGCACAGGCGGAGCTCTGTGGTGTGATTCAGTCGGTGTGCTGCCCCTAAACTGGCCCCCGGAGGGCATCCTGCCTCGTTGGACATGTGCCTCCTCCTCCTCCTCCTCTCTCCTACCAGGCACCCATGTGGAGTCAGTGCCCTCATCATCCCCTCCCTCTTCATCACTGTAGCAAACCTGGCAGTATGCTGCAGCTTGTGGAACATGACTGCCAGATTGCTGTCCTTCTTGAGCATCCCCTCTCTCTGCATTCACACTACTGCCTTCCTCTAGCTGAGTATCATCATCAGAGCCTACAAAACACTGGGCATCCTCCTGGAGCATGTACCCAACACTGTGCTCAAAGAGTTCAGGAGACTCCTCAGGAGGATGTGGTGGGTTTAGGGAAGGAGTCACTGATGATGACATTGAGACGAGGCAAGACGATGCGTTGGCAGCTGCTTTGCTAGTACCCTGAGACTGGGTGAGAGAGGATGAGGAGGATGAAGAGGGCTTGGTCATCCACTCTACCAAGTCGTTGGCATGGTGCGGCTCAACATGTCCAGCTGCCGAAAAGAAGGACAAGCATGTCCCATGGCCACCTGCTGATGATGACGATGCACTGCGTCCATGACCAGCACTGTTGTCTCTAGACACAGAGCTTGCTTGCCCTCTTTTATCGGCTCACGCCTGTCTGCCTCTCCTTGCTGGCCTTCCAGACATGGTAATGGCCAGAAGGGAGTTGGGTAAAACAGCAATTGGGTAGTGTATATTGTGCTGGAGGCACACAACACCCACTAACTCCTGCAGATGCCTTTATTATAGAACACCAGCAATAAAGGGTAGATAAAGGGGTATACTGTACTGGAGGCACACAACACCCACTAAGCCCTGCAGATGGCTCTATTAGAGAACATGAATAAAGGGTAGATACAGGTGTATATTGTGCTGGAGGCACACAACACCCACTAACTCCTGAAGATGCCTTTATTGTAGAACACCAGTAATAAAGCGTAAATACAGATGTATACTGTGCTGGAGGCACACACAACTTCAAATAACTCCTGCAGATGGCTCAAATAGAGAAAAGCTATGTAGGTGGATATAGCGGTGTGTACTGGGTACAGAGCACGCAGACAGCATGCACAAGCTCCTAACACTGACTGAAAGCTCTACTATAAAAGATAGATATATCGCTAGCTATATAGGTGAGGTGAATATAGCGGTGTATACTGCGGTCAGGGCACGCAGACAACAACCACTACAGAAGAGCAAGATCGCAAAAATCGGCCGATCGGTGTATACTGTGTTGAAGGTACACAGAACACCCACTAACTGCTTCAGACGCCAACACGCTACACAAGGCCGCCGCGCTGGCGGCCTTATATAGTGTGGGGCGTGTACTACACAGCCTGAGCTATGATTGGCCACAGGCATCCTGCCTGTGGCCAATCATGGCTCTCCTCGCTGCTGTCGCTGTGATTGGCCAAGCATGCGGGGTCACAGTGCATGCTTGGTCAATCATGAGCCAGCAATGCACTGCACCATCGCAGTGCATTGTGGGCCGTGAGCGCCACACGAATTTGGCGTGAACACCCCATAACGTTCGGAATTTGCCGAACGGGCGAACAGCCAATGTTCGAGTCGAACGTATGTTTGACTCGAACACGAAGCTCATCCCTAGTAGAGAGCTGGAATATTGGTAGAACACATTATGCAAATTCACAGAATGGGGCAATATACACCAGATAGAGAGGCAGAAGTTGTAGAGCCAGCAGCTTTGACAAGCTTGGATCTAGATGCTGGGCATGTGGGTGGCAGGGACTGTATTTTTTTTCTGCTGCAGCAGATGGGGCAGAGACATTTGCCTGTTATAGTCTACAGCTGGTGGTGGGCAATTAGCAGATGTGCTGTAAGGACCTGTGACCGAACTATCACTAGATGCACAGTAAACTGATATTCTACACTGACAATAGAATCACAATAACACATTAACTGTCTAATAGCACTGAACAGAGCCCTGTCCTATCTCTCTTCATGCCGATATCACACTAAAAATGGCCGCTATGGGAAGAATATTTTTAGAGTGGGGGGTGGGACTAAGAGCAATGAGCCGTGATTGGAGAGAGTCATCATGACATTGTACAATCATGGCTCTGACAGAGCTCTATGCCCTGATTGGGCGAAGCTTTCATTGCTTCAGCCAATAAGGACTTTAAATGCACTGTGTGGCGGCGCAGTGCATTGTGGTCATTTGAAGGGCTGAAGAAACGGTCAAATGCCCTCATAATTCAGATGTTCACCAAATGAGGGAACAGGCAATGTTTGGCCTGAACTCAGGCTCAGCCCGAATCTGTTCGCCCAACACTGATAAACAGATTTCAGACCAAAATCACATACACACATACTGTAACATGCAGTTAACCCCTTCCTGCCTGGAACACATAGGCCTATGTTTGACATGCAGTCCAGACAGAAGCTCCAAGAATCCAGATGACCACCCAGGTCCATGAGACATGGGAGTCAGGGCCACCTAATGTGTGCTGCACAAGGTGGTTTCCTCTCACCATCAGGGGAAACTCTTTTTTCCTCCATCACCATCCACTCAAGAGCTGACCAGATTTGCACCACTAAATACATAACTCTATTTACTCCCAAGTATTGGCTGAACTTTTCACTTGACTCTATTAGGTTATCACACAGAGGCTCTTAGCTTTGTTTATAAGGAAATCAGAACAGTGCACACCTGAAGATGACATACTGTACCTCACTTACCCAGTGCCCCGTATCTTGGTTGGAGAACGAAGTGATGAGAGGACTTCCCCTTGTGGCTCTAGTCTGAGTTCCCCTGAATGTGGGACTGGGGCACAGGACACAAAGTAGCACGGGTGCCAGTAATTGGGAAACAGGCAATAGTGGCCTCTGGACAGCAGTCAGCAGCTGTACAGGTACACCAGGAGAGGACCAAGGATGATGCCCGGGAAATGGACCTTGGAAGCTTGGCACAGAAGCTGTGAGGACACACAGTCAGAGATAGATGCAGGTACCCATTGGGATCAAGGACTTGGTTCATGGGCAAGCCAGGATCATCATGAATAGATAGTAAGGATAGTAAATAGTCAGAACCCATTTTAGTCATAGACGAGGAGCAGAAGAAGAGTAGTCAGGCAGCAGGCTGAGGTCATTTCCAGGAAGACAGCAGAGCGTAGTTAGAGGCAAGCCAAAGTCAAAGTGTAAAATCGACAAAGCAAGGTCAGGAGCAGGCCGAGTCAGCAACAGGACATCAGCAATAGCAAGATCAGGAACACAGTAAACACAGGTCACAGGTAGCTGAAGAACATCCAGTAATTAGCACACATCAGAGCTTCATTTAAATAGGCATCTTGGCACCATTCTCAGGATTGAGCGTGCGTGCCAATGTGCCCTGGTGCACACAGATGTTCCTATGTCTCAGTGCATGTTGGTTACTTACCCCGAGCTTGTCTGTATGCTGGAGAATGTTCAAGCACATTAGCTGTGCAGGACTGAGCATCAGGTGAATTTGTTTCCTGACACCCAGCACTTACCGACACACCCTGGTATATTTCAAAAGACTTATTAGGACAAGTGTAATCTAAATGAAGAGAAGATTAGCAAGTCTACTACAATCTACAATCAATAAGACAATAACATTACTCTGAGAGATATGAATAAACACAAACAGTATTCTATCGGTAACTAAAAACTGAATTGCTTTTACCTAGCAACAGTATATAAAGACACTCCTAACCTGTTATTACAGTTCACATTTTATCCCACTGGCCAGTAAATGATGAAAAAAAAACAAAAAAACGCTGGCTAGGAATGTTGAGGCCCTTGAAGAAAGCCCAACCATTTTCAGCAGATAACAGATTAACTTGGCAATGATAGTCTCTCACCAGACCCAGAGCGCCCTCTTCTGGGGCTCCAGACATGTCCTCTTATTCAGTTCAAGTCCGAAGACAGGGGTAGGAGTTGCTATGATTTCTCTCTTTCAATCCTGCTGAGACATGACCATTGTATAACAGATGTGACTTACTTAAAGCATCATCTATCTTTCCCAACTGCTACGCCCCCATTTTAGTAGAACCCCAGAAAATGAGACCACACCAATCTGGAGTAAAACATGGCCGTAGCAGCCAATTATCTTTATCATAAAAAAAATTCAAAACAATTAACATAAATAATCATATCTAAATCAGGTAGTAAGGCACTTCCTCCATTGAACTCTTCCCATTGGTCTGTGCTAGGATAAACCCACCAATCACCTTCATAACCATTACGGCACTGCGGTACCCAAACTATAATAGACCTCAAGCTGACAAACTAGCTCAGAGGCCAAATACTGACCGCAGTGCACCAAATTCCCAACTTCAGCTAAACTACTGTTAGCTGTACCACCACCGACGGGTACTATACCACCGATAGGTCCCGCACTCTTCCATCACTGGGGTTAATCCTTCATCTGCACAGACCAACAACATGCCACAGCACGCAAGGGCAAAACCTTACCCTTGCGCGCCCTGCCAAACTCTCAAAGCTTGCTGAATCCCATCCTGAATCCCCAGGAACCATAAATCAGTCCCTATGTTGTTCAGGTGAACCCCATACTTTTTTAGGTAGCGCCACGTGTCCACTTCCAATTCCAGGTGCCGTTTAGCCAACCCCCCATTCCTGACCACAAAACCACTAACCTCCTTATTCACTTTCTTCCTGGCCCTGTTGATCTTTTCCACCGATCTCGCAAACCTCCAAGCCGTCCTAGCCACCATGTCGGACCACACAATTATCATGCGTGGGAAGGCAAGGCAGAGCTGCCAAAAATCAAGTTTGGTGTCCTTCACTAAATCCAGCATAGTCTTTACACCCAGGTCATTGCCCCCAACGTGCAGCACCAGCACATCCTGGGGCCTGTCCAAGCGTGCCAACCTGTGTACCTCCAACACCGCCCTGCCCCACAGCATGCCCGGCATACCCAGCCATCTGATAACTGCATCTTGCCGGGAAAACCCAAGTTGGTGGCCGTACGGACAAGCATCACCCCTTATAGCACCCCAACAAGCGTACGAGTGGCCAACTATCCACACCAATCCCTGGCGTCCGCCTGCAAGAAAAGAAGAAAATACAATCCCAAAAACATCAATATGGAACATAAGCCAGCATAAACACAAACGTAGCCCCCCCCGTCACATTAGACAACCAATATATGTGGGCGGACGTACAACTGGAACCGCCTTGATTCCCACCTCCCAATTCGCTTCACCGCCCCCTCGTCCAACACCCACTGCTTCAGTAGCCGCCCCTATGCGGAAGGAATGCAAGGAAAATTTCTGATCCCCCAAACCCAACGCCACCAGGCACCGCTTAAAAACCGCTGTAAACTGAAATCTCGAGAGGGACCGCCCATCCTGATGCACCAAAAACCACCCACCCACCGCTGGGCGCACATTAAGCCCCGACACGGACACCCCACCTCAAAATTCCTGGAAACAAAATAAATAACCAATAAACGTAGGTCCCGTTCCTCCTGGTCCTCCGTAACCTGCTGTACGAGGGCAGCCCATTCCACCCACACCTTATTATAGGCTGACCATTTCGCCTCGCTCACCGACCATCTGATCCAGCCTGCTACCCGTCCAAGACAATCTTCCACAGTCATTCGGGACAAGGGACCCCACAGTGCTCCGCCCCCTGTGCCAACTCCCGAAACCTGTCCCACTGGAAGCGAGACAAAGCATCAGCGATGATGTTCTCCACACCCGGAAGATGTACAGCATAAATAAACACGTTTAACTGTAAACAGTGCAGCACGAGGTGCCTGAGCAACTTGACCACCGGCGGCGCCGCCGCCAATACCTTGTTGATCACTTGAACCACCCCCAAGTTATCCCCATGAAACCAAACTTTCAAATTCCAGAACACCTCGCCCCACAATTCCACGACCAGGACCACTGGAAACAGTTCCAACAGCAACATATTTTTAACTAGGCCTGCCTCCTTCCATGATTCCGGCCATGGCCCTGCGCTCCATTTGCCCTGGAAAAAGGCCCCCGCTGCATCAGTGTACAGCTCCAGGTCAAAGTTGCTAACAGGGCCCGACATCCACAGCGCCCTGCCATTGAAGTTAGCCAGGAACGTGTGCCATGTCACCAGATCCTCCCTATGTGCCTTCACCAAGCGCACATAGTGCTTGGGCGATGTGGCCCCAAGGTACTAGCCGACAGCTGTTGGCAGAACACCCTCCCCATCGGCAGTATGCGACACGCAAAGTTCAACTTACCCAACAGCGATTGTAATGGTCTAAGTTGTACCTTGCGTAATCCCAACGTCCCACGAATCTCTGCTTGGAGCGCCCTCAACTTCTCCTCCGGCGGCCTACATTCCATCTTCTCAGAATCCAATACAATACTTAAGAAGCTCAACACCGTCCGTGGGCCTTCCGTCTTGTCCGGGGCCAAGGGAACTCCAAACTTCTCAGCAACATGTTCCAACGTAGCCAACAGTATCATGCAAACCTCCGAAGCAGGCAGGCCCACGCAGAGGAAGTTGTCCAAATAATGTATTATCAAATTCAGTCCTGCGACGTCCCACACTACTAAAACGTTCAAACAGCGCACAAGATATGGAACAGCCCATGGGCAGGCATCTGTCAATGTAGAATTCCTCCTGCCAATGACAGCCCAGCAGCCGGAAGCTTTCAGGATGGACAGGAAGCAGATGAAAAGCCAATTCTATATCAGTCTTCGCCATCAGCGCTCCCTGCCCATACTTCCTAACCCAAAAAACTGCCGTGTCAAATGATGTATAAGACACCGCGCAGATTTCGGGGTCAATGGCGTCATTCACCGATCCCCCCTTTGGATACGACAGATGATGAATGAGCCTAAATTTGTTAGGCTCCTTTTTGGGCACCACACTCAAAAGGCGACACCACCAAATTCGGAATGGGCGCTACCGGAAAGGGGCCCCCCATGCATCCCAACTACACCTCCTTCTTCTTTAATCCTACAGATACCACCCCCGCGTGCTGCAACGCCGATCGCAGATTGCGTGCCAACGGGGGCGCTTCACCCAGCTGCGCCAAAATACGAAAACCCTCCTCAAACCCCCGGGCCAGCCACTGCGCCGCCTCCCAATCCGAATATCTATCGAGGAAAGGAAGCATCCTTCCCACTTTCACCGGCGTTGTCCCCTTTCCCAACAGCATCGCTGGGCCTGCCTTTTCCCTGCTTGAAGCAGCGGGACCACCACAGCCAGAGACCCTCCGAACTTACAGGAGCCCTAGATGAACTGCCAACACACCCCTTTTTTCTTGTGGCCGATTGTCTGGGGTTAGTGGACCCACCCCCCCCCCCCAGAAAAAACTGGCTAGTCAATCTCGCCAAGATCATAAGGCGCATCCATAGACTGATGTCCGTATGATCCCACCTCAAGGACGGGCGAATAGGCCTCCGCTGACGAATTTGCTTGTCATAACGCAACCAAGACGTTCCCCCATACACTCTATAGGCCTCTCCCACAGCGTCCAGGTAGCAAAACAGCGCCAAGTTCTTTTCCCCTATCACGCTAGCCAAAATGGTGAACGCCTGTAACCAATTAGTAAATGTCCTAGGAATGAGCCTATACCTCCGCTTCTCCTTGTCCTCCTTCTTGTAGTCCTCCGGCCTTACCCTATCCAGATTAAACTTCTCCAGCGGCAGAAGGGCGAAAATTTCAACGTATTTCCCTTTCCATATCTTCTCCCTGACTTCCGGCTTCAGATGAGCCCCGAGGGGCCCCTCGAATCACACATAAACCTCACATTTCGCCGCATCCGCCAAACGGACCAAGTCCTGGTTCTTGATGGTCTCAGTGTGGTAGCCCCCTGCGGGCGTCTTTTCCACCCCTTGTTCAGCCGCCCCAGCCACCGCGGTGGCTGGCGACACTGGCTCCGCAGCCACCACCACCTGTCTCCCGTCCCACCCCTCACTCCTCCATCACCCCAAACCCCGAGCCCGGGACCACCCATGCTGCCGCCGGGGCCTGCTCGCCACCCACGCCAGGCTCAAACAGTTGAACCAGCTCCTTCAAACCCGCCAGAAACCCTCGCAAACCCACATCGGTCGCAGCGCGGTTTGAGACCAACGCGGCTGGAGTAGCAGGCGCGGTCCCAACTGGCCGCCCCTTGCAGCCCTGCTCTGCCCCCGCATTACCCCCCACAGTACAGGTAATAGCAGAAAAAACAGTTGCAGACTCACCGCGGTGCCTGGGTGGAGTCCCACCAGCCGACAGTCCTGAGTCCACTGCTGCCGGAAGTCTCTGCTGCCCATTGTCCCCCGACTGCGACAGCTCCCCCTCCGAGCGCATATCCACCACCTCCGCCTCGCTCGCTGACTGCCCTCCAGCGGATACATCACTGGATGCCAGGGATCTGCGGTCCTTCTTGTTCCTCTGCAGCACACCAGATCCACCCGTTGACTTCCGCGAAGACTTGCCAGGACCCGCACGCCCTCGCTCCCAGTGCCATCCAAGGCCACTGCCCACAGCTGCCATCTCCCCTCCGTCTGCCGGAGCACCTGCTGTCCATCCATCCCAGTAGGGCCACCTGCTGCATGTCCCTGGAGCCCAGCAGTCATCTTCCCGGGTGTTCCCTGTGTAAGCCCCGCCCCTGCCATCTCAAGGCCTAGAGCTGGGGCCTCCCATACAGTCTTTGACCTTCTGCCCAGCCCAGCACCAGATCTGGAACTGCCAGTGCCACCCTCACATATCCAGAGCCAGAAGGGCGCTTAGTGGTGCCCCCCGCCGAAGGCCCCGTCGTGCGCTTCGCGGGCGGGCCTGAGGGAGCCCTGCTATCCCTGCCACAAGCCCCACGAGTCCCAGGGAGGAGAGGGGGAGGGGGATCCGGCGTTAAACAAGCCAGCGGCCGCGAGCGATGTGCGCGCGCTGACCCCCGACTTGCCTGCCCAGCCGCTGAGGTTGTCTCACACAGTCACAGCCAGCCGTGCCTCCAGCCATCCAGGGCCCCTGGATGCCGATTCGGCCTTTAGCCTCGCAAAGAGCTCCTCCACAGCTGCCATTGAAGCTCGTTCCTCTCTGCAGACTGAGGAGGGGAGGAGCCACCCCCTCTGCACATTAACTCTGCTCCTCCCCTCCCAGCCTTTTCACCAATACCGCCCTCTCAACGCTGCACTCAAGTCCCCTATTAACACTGTCATGTCCGCCCTGTGCCTATGCTCTTTCTTTCTTTTTGCTCCGGGCTTTCTGTCCCTCTTTTCTATACAAACCAGTGGTGGGAATGCTCTGTAGTGCAGTCTGTTCTCACCAGGCATCCAAATCACACTTCACACCTTCCCAGGAAGAATGTTCCCATCTCTGGGGCAAGGTCCTGTGCGATGAGCAATCTGTCTGATGTCTCAACTGATTGTGGCCAGCAGTCCAGTCTCTTCATTCAGCCAGTAGTCCGGTCTCATTTTCTCACCCCATCTCATTTAAGACTGTCCTCTCTCTCCCCCTCAGCAGGCTGTAGGCCATCTTCCCTTTGTTTTGTTGCAGCAGCTAGCCTGCTCAGTGAAGGGGGGTGACACCAACCCTAGTGACGCCACTGATTTGATTTGTTCAACACCCACTTGGGGACTATTAAACAAACTTTAACTGCTGGCAAGGTCAAACCACCAAAAAGTTGTGATGAAGGTGGGGTGGGGGTGTCAGGGTCTCCACCTTGGCCAATCAGAGAATGCTTTACATTCATTCAGAAAATGCAAAACATTCTATGAATGGTGCCCATGCTGAGTGGCCAACCTCCTGTGTTCACAATGCAGCAAGCCAACCACCCTGTAGGGGGCAAATAAGCTAGTGAAGATCACTGGAGATGCGGTGTAGTAGCAGTGTATCCAGTGGCGGCTGGTGCTCAAAATTTTTGAGGGGGCTCAAACAAACTGAAAAAATCCCATCAACACTGGGAGACTGGGAGACAGACACTGTGCCCATCAGTTTCCACCACTGTACCATCAAACGCAGACACTGTGCCCATCAGTTTCCACCACTGTACCATCAAACGCAGCCACTGTGCCCATCAATTGCTCCCACTGTGCCATATCAAATGCTGCCAGTGTGCCCCCTGCCGGCCCGCCATCTGCACTTACCTTATCTTGGTGGGACAACTCCTCCATGTCATCTTCCGTCCTCTCCACCCATTCTCTGCTATGATTGGATGCCTGGCATCCAATCACATCGCCTTTTGTTTCAGCCAATTAGGTGACGGGTAACAGATTCAAACACCTGATTGGTGGAGAGGCGGTTTAATGTTAGGAAAGCAAATATTTATTTGCTTTTCTAACACAGCAGAGTGACCTGTGAGCATCCATCATGGCACTCGCAGGTCACCTTTTTTGACACCTATTAAAGCCTATGGCTCCAATCGGGTACTTCAAAACCTCCCCCTGCTGATGTAATTTGGCACCCTGCACCCGAAAAGGTGCTGGGCGCCTGAATAGGGGGTGGCAGCAGTGGCCATAGATCCATATATTGGTGCTGGGGGGTGGCAGAAGAGTGGGGCGGCACCTGTGCACCCTTAATGCATGGGCCGCCACTGAGTGTAGCAGTGTTGTAGTGGGGGTGTAGTAGTTAGGGTTGCCAACTCATTCCTTTAAAACTAAACACATATTAATTACACAGGTTCTGTGGCTGATTACGGTGTAAATTAAACTCACTCGGTGCCTTATCTGCATTAAACTAGCCTCAGAACCTGTATAATTAATATATGTTGAGGTTTAAAGGGATGAGGTTGCAACCCTAGTAGTAGTGCTGTAATAGAGGTGTAGTACCAGTGTAGTAGTGCTGTTGTACCAGTGTAGTAGTGCTGTAGTAGAGGTGTAGTACCAGTGTAGTAGTACTGTAGTAGAGGTGTAGTAGTGCTGTAGTAGAGGTGTAGTAGTGCTGTAGTAGAGGTGTAGGCACCCAGTGATTTCCAGCTAAATGACCCCAGAAATACAATGTACGGCGCGTGTCACTTCCTGTGAGCTTCAAAGAAAGCGCCAAGAACTTCATCTTTCTTGTATAAACTACGACTCCCATCAATCCCCATATACTGGAGATGAAGAAAGGCAGACATGGGTGTTGTTGACCTTGAGTGAGAAGCATGGCTGCCTCCACAGATTCAGGGGGGAAGTGAGTGTAGCCCCCCAGGGACAGATATTCCATTGATGGTGAGATGCTCCCAAAGGGTTAATCACACCTGAAGGGATTCTGATTGGCAATTTTCCTCATTAAAACCCAACAAGTTCATCAGCTTCTCGGTAATAAAAGTCACTCCCATTCTGATTACTTTGCACACTGACATCACCCAACACAAGGTAAGACTGCAACAAAGTTCCCTCCAATCCTTGCAATGTACATTGATCAGGTAGAGGGGCTTGTTTGTTTCTTCACCAAAGTGGGGGGGGGTCCCTGTTTAATGTCTTGTGTGAGAATGTAATAATAATGAAGAGAAGAGGAAGCTCGGGGGGGAAGTCTTCCCATTCAGAGTGAAGCCTGGGACATTGTTGTCTGTGAATGGTGTGGAGTAGAGGGAGGTCGGGGTCCCACCTCAGTACTGGGGTCTATGAGACCTGCAGAGCTTCCATCCAAGGTGGGGGGTCTGTACAGCGGGGGCTCTACTAATCCAACATGGAAATGAGGAGGGAGAATAAAGACTGTGGAGGGGGGAGGACTTTGTTGTAATGGAATGTCTCCATATGCTTCATCCTAGGGAAGATTGTTCTTCACAACATTCGTCTTTTGGAGCTTTTATGGGTTATAATCTTACATTGAGGTCTGCGGCTCCATGGAAGAGGGGTGTTTGGGGTTTTCCCCCCACAGATCGGCCCTTCCCAATAGAACCTGGCATGTTCTGATAAGGACTGCTGGAACAGAACCAGACTGGTAAAAACAACCCCCGTTGGAGGTGTCGGGGGTCCCACTAGGGTTTCCCCCTCATTCCTCTGACCACATATGAATCACACAGGTTCTGTGGTCATTAAGGTGGTAACTAAACTCTGTGCTTTATCTGCATTACATTAGTCTCAGAACCTGTATAATGAATGTGTTTGGGTTATAAAGGGATGAGGAGGCGACTCTAGAACCCCCCCAATGATATGATGTGAGGTCCGGATTATACGAGGCTAAAAACTCCACACGTTCCAATAAACCTTCCCAACCACACTTCTCCCATCATCTGATTACTGGTACAGCCATCTCCATCCCGTCTTCTGTATATCTGAGCTCCTCCTCTTCACAAGTCTTACTACTGCATTCTGTTTTATCAGATTTACATGTTGGGAGATAAGCGGTGACCTACCTTCATCTCCAATGGCGGCCAATGAGGTGAGTGACTTTCTTTTTCCCATACTATCCACTTCTGCATTTTCTGAGGTGTTAATTTAACATTCACACCTGCAGCAGACGGCATGAACACCATGTACATTTCTATGTGGTGCAGGACACTCACAGGATTATCTAGGCTAAAGACCGGTTTACACCAGGGGTGCCCAACCTTTTGAAGAGTGAGGGCCACTTAAGTGAATTGGTAACTGGTCGTGGGCCACAATGAGTGGAGTGGGAGGGTGAGAGGTCCGTGACCCCTGACACAGCCCACTCTACTCTATGGGCCCTCTGATCCAATCCGATTCGCCCAGATTGAAGAGGCAGATGGCTTTTTTTTTTTTTTTTTTTTTGTAGGCGAGTGTAAAGAGACACAAGTCCATTTACATCTGCTGCTCCATAGAGGTGAATAGTAAGTCCAATTGGGTCGGACCAATCATGTGGAAGGGTCCTAAGGCTGCTTTCACACTGATGCGCTGCAATTTGCCCAAACTGCCGGTGCAGCGCAGTGAACCTGTGGGTTAGCTGCACTTTGCCGTAAACTTCTATTATATTCTGAAGGTTTGGCGCACTTTCTGAAAGCGCAACAAACCCGCAGGTAATAACAGAAGTCTATGGCTCAATGCAGGTAACCCGCAGCTGTGCTGCACATGCGGATTAGATTGAAAGCAGCCCAGTAACCACTGCAAAACAGATATATCTATATCTACTGTGAATTTAGTAGTAAACTTACATTTAATGGCCATCTTGCATTCTGGTATCGCTGGCTGTTGCTGTCCTAGGCAAAGTGCATTTGGTATCACTCCACCTGTGACAGGAGCGGGCACTATACAGAAAGCATTGTTGGCATTGAAAGCATATGTGGCTCTGCTCCGCAGCCGCTTGCTTGCACTACCAGTGGCTTCATTCACAAAACTGCTGCTCTGGGATGGAGGGTCAGAAACCCATGATCTGGGCTTGCCAACCTGCCATCTTAGAGCAGGAGGTCAAGGGCCGCATTAGAGGGCTCCGCGGGCCGCATTAGAGGGCTCCGCGGGCCACATGTGGCCCCCGGGCCACTGGTTGGGCAACCCTGGTTTACACTATGCAGCTGTGACTTGATCGCTAGTCCTACACTTACCCCCATCCAGGTCATGACTTCAGGGTCTCCTCCTGAGCCCCAGCAATTGTTTCTCCTCCCAGCCAATCAGGGCTAGGGGTGGGCCGAAGGGACTCCTGTTCAGTTCACACCAGAACTTTAGACCACAGCAAAAGGTTTTTAGACCCGAATAATGAACCCCATTGAAGTGTGTGTGTCCCAAAAAACAAAATAGGCAGTTTTGATTTTTGACGAGTTTATATGTAGGTAATAGGGCAGACAATGGTTATAGGGGCCCAGGTCCTGCCCTGGGGGATATGCATAAATTAAAGTTTGAAAAACATAATTTTTAAACAAGCAGTGGGGTGGGGTTTCCCCTCCCCCCTCCTTACCTCTTGCTGACCAGCTGCTACAGTACTGCGGCAGCATAGCTCGGCTTCGCAAATTTGGCTTTATGTCGCTCCCTCTGGTGGCCACTAGGGGTGTGCACTTCACCACCGGATCCGATGTGAGTGCCTGGCGGTCTCTATGAACGCCGGGCTCGCCAATTCGCTCGTAACATGGTGAGAACTGGGATGTGTGTGTAAAAACTGATATCCCGATTCTCTGAGGGGAGACGTGGCAGATCTGTTCATACAAAATATGAGCAGCGATCTGTCATCTCCCCTAGTCAGTCCCCTCCTTCTCAATTAGAACACACCACTAGGGAACACAACCCCTTCATCACCCCTAGTGTTAACCCCCTACACTGCTGGTGACATTTTTATAGCGTTGATGTGTCTGCCATAATGTCTCAGTCAAAATAACAATTGCAGCTGGCCTCCATTACTAGTAAAGAATAAAATGCTATCAATCTATCCCCTATTATGTAGACACCATAACTTTTGAGCAATGCAATCAATATACATTTATTACATGTGGTTCCCCCAATATGTAGAATAGTTACTGACATACATATTGGCCTAAACTGAAGAAACTTCTTGTTTTTTATATCTTTGGATATTTATTAAAAAAATATATTTTTGTTTATAGAGGGGTTGGGGAAATTTAAAACCGCATAGGTGAACAAATGCCACCTAAAAGCTCAATTTGCAGGAAAAAGGGACGTCAATTTTGTTTGGGTACAATGTCGCATGACCGCGCAATTGTCAGTTAAAGCAGCGCAGTGCCAAATGGCAATTTTTTTTTTTTTGAAGGGGGTAAAACCATCCGGACTGAAGCAGTTAAAGTGACGGCATAAAAATTCCTTTCCGATAGAGTGCCCCGGGGGGGGGGGGGGGGGGGTGGGGGTCCCCTTAGTCTACATGTAAAGTGGCAGATCTGTACCATGTCTAGAATCTGCTGCAGCAATAACTGAATTTATAAAGACAAAAATGTTCCCTGCGAGTTGCCTTTATTTTGCACCGCAACATCTGGAGAGCCCCCCGTGTGTGTGTGTGTGTGTGTGTGTGTGTGTGTGGTCACAATGTAGTGCACTGGGAATAAGATTAGGGATTTGTTGGGTACATTCTGGTGTTACTTTGACTTTTTTTGTATAGAAGTAGCGGGTGCTGAGAAAATTGGTCTTTGAATGTTGGGTCCATGAAACCTCCACCAAAAACTTTCTTCCAGATGACATGATTGAGGCTGCCTAGCTGAGGGGGTTCAAAGTGCTGAGATTTGGGGAGTGGGCCGGGGAGATGACATCTTCAGAATGTGGTGGAATAGGGGGGCTGCTCTCTAATCTATCTTGACGTCAGCCTCCTTGTGGTTGTGCCGCCTCACCTTCAGACTTCCTCCTCTATCTGGTGCCTGAGCGTTATCATACGTTTGGCCATCCATCCTTCATTATTCGTCACCCCCCCCCCCCCCCTCTCTAGACTCATTTTCCTGTCATCCTCAACCTCATAACATCTGACTCCAGTAATGGCTGGACGTCATCAAGGAACAAGTGGCTGACGCTGTGGTCAAACAAGTCGGCTGACTCCATGGCTGATGTTGGGGCTATGGTGGGAATAGATGTGGACAAAGAGGCAGGTTTATCCACTCTGGCTAATGCAGGGGATGGCACACTTGTCTTTGCTTGCCTGACGGAGGATGAGGGAGGTTTAGGAAGCCAGTCCACCACCTCCTCTGCATGCTGTGGCTGGATGGCACGGGCAAACTTGCTAAACAGAGCAAATGACTGACCACCACGTCCACCTTTGCCTGTGGAGACACTTGTTGCTGATCCCCCCTCACAGTGCCAAGGGAACATTTGCCTCTCCTTGTTGTCCTCCCAGACATTATTGGGAGGGGGCGGTGCTTATAAGCAAATGTAAAGAAATGGTGGAAATCTGTACTTTAATCAATATAAAGAGGTGTTTGGTGCACTTTAATTTGAGTACTCACACTAGACATACTCCACGGATACACTATAATATAATGCGCCAAATGTACACAGACCTATATGGCGTTAAACTGGCAGTAACACAATCAAATGGCTGGTCTGCCATCACTACACTGATGCTATCTGAACTGTCCCTATTCTAGCTATACACTAATGTAAAGATTACTGACACTATCTGAGCTGTCCCTTCTCTAGCTGTACATAATGCAAAGCTGAATGATGGTCCTCCTCCCTACACTCACACTATCCCTAGACTGACACTAAACCCATATTCTACACTGGCAATTGAAGCCTAATCTTTTTACACTTTCTTTGAAATGGTAAGGGGGTACAAAATGACCCCTACCATTTCACAAAAGGGGGGGTGGTATCTGAGGGTCCCCTTGTTAAAGGGGCTTCCAGATTCTGATAAGCCCCCCCCTACCCACAGACTCTTACAACCACCGGCCAGGGTTGTGGGGATGAGGCCCTTGTCCTCATCAACATGGGGACATGGTGTTTTGAGGGGTCACAGACCCCCAAAGCATTCTCCCATTGTTGAGGGCATAAGGCCTGGTATGCTTTCCTGGGGCCTGACAGGTTACGTGCTCGGATAAAGGGTCTGGTATGGAAATTTGGGGGGGGGGGACCCCACATCAAATACTCAAAGACCCGTCATTAATAATATGCATTGAAAAATATTGACCTCCGCACTGCTTTGGTGAGCATGTTAAGCATTTCATAACAAATTCGGAAGAACACCCAAGGTGTTAGTCTATGGGACACTAACATGAATAATCAAAATACCTTATTTTAAAGGCTTCTATGCAAGTTATTGTCATAAAAAGTGTTTGGGGACCCGGGTCCTGCCCCAGGGGACATGTTTCAATGCAAAAAAGTTTTAAAAATTGATGCCTTTTGGGGAGCAGTGATTTTAATAATTAAAATGAAACAAAAATGAAATGTTCCTTTAAATATGGGGGGGTCTATAGTATGCAGTGGCACTTTCCCCCCGTTTAGAACAATACCACACCAAAATAACATTTCTAAATGGGAAAAATTGTCATTTAAAACTGATTGTGTCTGTAATGAATTGTTGGGTCTTAGCAATATAGACAAGTCATTGAAGAAAAATGGCATGGGCCCCCCCCCCCAGTCCATTACCAGGCCTTTGGTTCTGCTATGAATATTAAGTGGAGACCAGAACAAAAATTAAAAACAAAAGTAAGGGTCACCCTCTGGGTCTGGTATGGATGCTCCAAAATGTAAAATGGTGTAATGGTCCCCCCAAAATCCATACCAGAACCTTATCTGAGCATGCAACCTGTCAGGCCACAGGAAGAGGGGGGGGGGGGGTTATAGTGCCCCCTTCTGAACCCTTCCAGGCCACATGCCCTCAACATGTGGAGGGTGCTTTTTGAGTAGCCCCCCCCCCTAATCACCTTGTCCCCATGTTGATGGGGGGACAAGGGCCTCATTCCCCCCCCCCCCCCCCCCCACAACCCTTGGTCTTTGGGCAGGGGTTTATTGGAATCTGGAAGCCCCATTTAACAAAGGGGCCCCCAGATCCTGCCCCCTTATGTGAATTGGTAACTGGGTACATTTTACCCCCTACCATTTGACGCATTAGACAAGACAGTTTGGGACAAGAACTTTATTATGAATGAATGGACTTTTTTTTTTTTTTTTTTTTTTCTTTTATCACACTGCCCGACGAGCTGGAAAAAAAAGCGCAACAGCTCTGCCTCCCACCAAGTGACTCTACTTCTTGGTGACAGTTCTTGTATAGCTGAGGGTGGAGCCACTTGGTCATGTAAGTGGGTGACCCCCACCCCCTCTGACATGGGGGGGGGGGGGTCACCCATTTACATCAGTAGCCCCAGCCCTCGGCTATAAGAACTGTAATGAAGAATCATAACTTGGCGGAGCTGTTGCTGGGTGTGTTTTTTTTTTTTTTTTTTTTTTTTTTTGTTGTGTTTCTCATCGGGCGGGGTGATAGAAGATGAAGAAATGGGCCGTCAGTACTTCGGGTGTATTGAGTTTTCAGAGATTGGCACCATAGCTTGTGGATGCTATAACTTTCACAAAGGCCAAAAAATATACACTGATTTGGGTTATTTTTACCCAAAATATGTAGCAGTATAAATTTTGCCCTAAATTTTATGAAGGGGGGGGGGGGAATTTATAATTTGCAAGAATTTATAACAGACGATGAAAAGTGTGTTTGTGTTTTTTTTTTTTTTTTTTTTTTTTTTTTTTTTTTTTCTCTTCAGAATTCAGTTTCTTTATAGTGCAAAAATAACCCAGTGTTTATTAAATACCACCAAAAGAATGCTCAATTTGTGGAAAAAGGGCACATTCCATATGGGTACAGTATTGCATGACTAATTGTCATTCAAAATGTGAGGGCACCAAAAGCTGAAAATTTGGTGTGGTTAGGAAGGGGATTTAAGTGGTTAACTTGTAAGCCTTTACAATGAGCACTCTTTGATTTTTTTTTTTTTTTTTTTTTTTCCCCCCCCCAATGTTGGTCTCCCATAGACTTTAACAGTGTTCTGGGGGCTTTCAAACCTGCCCCAAACTCTGTATAATGTTCTCTAAACAACCAAAGTTTGGCCCAAACTTCTGCTCGGGCCGAACCGTTCCCCCATCCCCCACCTTCTACCTTCCTTTCCATGAAGCTCCTGATAACGGATTTGTTATTCCCACCGACTTGTAGAGATGAAATGAGTGGAGCAAAAATCAATGTGTGATGTGTGAGATCTCCTCCGGGGTCACAAGAACTTCTCATTCATTCTGGGAAAATGTCTCCTTTTGGTTTGTATCACCAGACTGTTCCTGAACATCACAATGTGTCTTTTGTGTCTTCACAGGAAAATATTGAAGTAGATGGGTAAGTAAAGAAATTTTAACACATTTTTTAATAGTTATTTTTCTACAGAAGGGGGATGGGGGGTGCTGGCAACATGCATCTTTCATCCTGTATTTCAAAAATCTTGCATACATGACTTATTTGTAGAAAAAAAAAGACCAGTGCACAAAGGTAAGGCCCATAAAGACATCGTTGAGCGTGTTTGGGGTGGAGAAACTTGACTGGCCTGCAGAGTCTTGACCTCAACCGAACACCTTTGGAGTGGATTGGAGCAGAGACTGAAAGCCAGGCCTTCCCATCCAACATCAGTGCCTGACCTCACAAATGCACTTCAGGAAGAATGGTCCAGCATTCCCATAGACCATGGGTCTTCAAACTATGGCCCTCCAGATGTTCAGGAACTACAATTCCCATCATGCCTAGTCATGTCTGTGAATGTCAGAGTTTTACAATGCCTCATGGGATGTGTAGTTTGGCAACAGCTGGAGGGCCGTAGTTTGAGGATCCCTGTCCTAGACACTCCTAAACCTTGTGGACGGCCTTCCCAGAAGAGTTGAAGCTGTTATAGATGCAAAGGATGGGCCAACTTGATACTGAATCCTACAGACTAAGGCCCTCCCATACACACTATTACATTTTTCGGCATATTTTTTGAGTTTTGATTTACCAAAACCATGCAGTGCAAAGACCAACCTGACTGCATACTAATTGAAACTCCTAAGGTTTGACATATCATATGGCTTTGGTAAAGGTGTGTGTGTGTGTGTGTATATCTGTCCCCCAATACTTTTGGTTAAAAATGGTGTATATGCAGTACAAATGCCCCTTCTATAAGTTCTCACGAGATACTTGTATGGGACATTTTAGGCACATATACAGACAACTTCACATATACAAAAAATATATATATTTTTGTTACAGAATAAAAGCATATGACGTGTAGCGCTGACCCCTCGAAGGAGCTGCTAACTTGAGTTGGGCCTGCACTCTTCTGAGAAACCCCCTTTCTGTGTAACTCTGTCCCCTTGGCACAGCTGTGGTGCAATAATACAGTACAATATAAACAGTATAAGGTACCTGTATCGATCCCTCAGGATCCTCTGGCTCCACCTGGTGGGGAAAGACAGTAAACCACACACTCATACTCCTTAACCAGAAATACTTTTTACTGAAAGTATAACGAATAAGTGATTACAGGAATTGCACGGTCGTCCCAACGTAGAACGTCAGTACAGCATGAATCGGTCGGATACAATAAACAATATGCAAGTACATTATCTAGACCTGGGAGCTCACCTTACTTAAAGTCTACGTGAGGCCTCACTTAAAGTATATCCCTCCTTTACCTATCTTCACTAGCTTAAATGGTTCCTCAGGTAATTGTAATCCAAAGGGGTAAGTGGAGAAAGTTAACTCGGAATACTCCAAGTACTTGTAATCACACTTGGGCACTAAAGTGAACCGGGCCTCAGGCCTACTAAATGTCAGTTGCTCAGTTTCAATACTAACTGTGTGAAATAGTATTAAAAGATGGGCCGTAACCCGCACACCAACTGCTTCAGAGTTCGGGGTGATGGCTTCGGTCCGATAACTGCAGCTTGCTTCCGCTCGGGTTGGGCCAGATGCTCTGTCACTGGATCCGGTCCTCCGCTACTCTGACAAGCACCTCGTCAATCCAATCGCCAGCTCTCAGGCTCCGTCAAATCACCTCGCAAACGGTCCGGTTTGCACTCCGTGGTGACTGTCTGCCAATGTGTCCAAGAACCTTCAACACGGTTCCGTGCAGGCAGCGTGGTCCCAAGAGACCAAATATGGCCGCTGCAGCCCCTTTTTATCCCCTACCCAGCATGCACTGCCTATCAGAGTGTGACCTACCCATGAACAGACTCCTGGGTAACAAAGGTCAAACATCTTACCAAAACCTCCTATGAAAGTCTTTTGTTTCAAAATCGCCATATCTGTGCATTACCGGAATGTGTCAGTAGATGGCTCCAAACACTGAGCCATCGCAATGTCCACATAACTACATTGATGCACAATTATGTCCCCGCTACAGACATAAAAATGTTGGCTGACATGGTGTTCCCAATCTATGAATTAATTCACAAATCTTGTATCTTTAATGTATTGACAAGGCCCAACGCGTGTTTTTATGACTTAATCCAGGACATTTTGGTTATGCCTTTACCTAAAGCCAGAGGGGAGAAATATCAACTTATTGGCCTAATCTATATGTTCAGTGTGGCGGAGCCAAGAGAAAGCCAGACAGGGTCTAGATGATGAAGAGCTCACAAGGAAACGTCGGCTTTCTATATTATGATGCACAGATACTCCCAGACAGTAGTTCAGGTATTTGCCTGAAGTCCCAAGAGACCAAAGCTCAGTGTGATCCTAGGTTCAGACTTGGATGTCAGCTCCTCCTTCGTGTCATACAGCTGGCTCTGCCAAGTGGTGTTGCCCCTGAAACTATACAAGCACCATTAAATGGGAGGTCAATGAGCCACAACTCAAGGAACCTTAGAGCTCCACAGGACCCAGGCTGAGAATATTTGCTTTAAAGTGGTTGTAAACCCTTTCAACACACTTTGACCTACAGGTAAGCCTAGATTAAGGCTTACCTGTAGGTCCAAGAAATATATCTCCTAAACCTACATGGTTTAGGAGATATTTGCTGAAAGACAGGCATGCGCCATAGACAGCGGCCCACTGAACGCACCACCGCCAACATGCCACACGTGGCTGCTCACATGCGTGGGAGTGACGTCATCGCCAAATGATAGCGGAGCAGCGAGACCCACTGAGAAGATGGATGCACTGGACTACAGGGGACAGCGGTGACATCGCTGGCTCCTGTGTCAGGTAAGTGACACATAATGGACTACTATGTGATGCGAAGCATTGTAGTCCATTATGCTTTACCTTTGCAGGGAATGAAAGAGGAAGTAAAACCCATCAGGGTTTACTTTCTCTTTAATAGAAACACTTAAGAGGTAATTTTCCCCAGTTGTCTTCCAGGACAGCCCTTGAGATGGAGTCCCTCCCATCGCCACAGGAAACACATTGCCAATCAGTTCAAAAGGCGGACCTTCAGGTCCCTGGTCAGTCGTTTGTGTTTCCTCCGGAGGAACACGTTGCTAGAAGGAACCAGGAGGACTAAATCTCTCAGGGGCTGCCTGCAGAGGGTGAACCTGGACTGGGTCCTGTCGGCAGGTTCTCTGCTAGTCCATATTTTTTTCTCTTCCCCCCCCCCCCCCCCCCCCCTTCTTTTTTTTTTTTTTTTTCTCTCTTAAGGACTCGGGTACCATCCAGCATTGTAGGAGCTGACCCGCTCCCTTCCTCTCCAGTGCCGAGGTGGCCAGCGTCAGGCTGATGCGAGTTCCCCCTGAGAGCAGTGTGGCAGCCTGTGTCCTTCTCTGCGCTGATAGCGGTGGGGGTCAGAGACGCCGTTGCGTCATTTCCGGCGGAACCACGTCATCCCTGTGTGCCAAGACTTCCGGGTCTTTGAAAGGCACAGGGAGGAAGAGGAAAGCCCACGCTGTGCCTGTTCGATCCCGCCAGCGTCCAGTTGTACCGGACTAGCGGCGGGATCCGGATCTCAAGGGGCACCATGAGATCCGGACCAGGACGCTCCGGTGGAGGCAGGCACCAGTCAAAACCAGGTAGGCTGCTGGGCATGTCATCACACTGGTGGTTGGTAGTAGTGCTAAGGCTGGGACTTGTAGTACACCAGGGCGGTGTTCACTTAACAGGTCGGGTGATTGTGTCTGGTGGTACAGCACAGGTGTTCCTAGCCTATTAAGTCTAATTACTAAGGAATCCCTCTTGTTTCAGACTAAGGAAGCCCCAAGGGAAGATAAATCTGGCCGTAAAAAATGTCCAAACTGTGGAAATAGGTTATCTTCAGGTTCTGGTAAATGCAAACCGTGTATTGCAGGCATTCTCAAAACAGAGGCAGATTCCCCCTTGGCTAAGTTTCTGGGCTCCTTTAAAGAGGAAATGGCTTCAACTTTTAAATCCCTTCGTGATTTGATTACGGACGTAGGTACAGCTGTTGCCACCACTAAGGCAACCACAATCTCTTCCTCACCATGCCTTACGACACCTAGTTCCGGGGAGCCCTGTATAGTCAGGGAGCCTAGCCCTGTGTTAGTTGGTCCTGAATCCTCTGACATTGTTTCGGATCAAGATGAGGATCAGGCTGTAACTAACAAAGGCGCAAAGTATAAGCTTTCTCTTGAGGAGGTAGAGGAGCTTTTGAGCGCCATTTATGATACGCTGGAAATTGATAGACTCAATTATCCAGGCATGATTTAATGTATGAGTCTCTGGGGAAAATGAAGGCAAAGGTTTTTCCCATACATAAGGTACTTTCTGATCTGGTTCTTAAGGAATGGTCTGAACCAGACACAAGTCTTCTTTCCAAATTCCTTAAAAAGGTTCCCTTTTGACGAGAGCCCAGAGGCGATCTGGAATAAGAATCCAAAACTGGACGCACCTCTTTCCAAGGTCTCAAAGCAATCTGACTTGGCCTTTGAAGACATGGGTCACCTAAAGGATCCAATGGATAGAAGGACAGATGTGGTCCTAAAGAGGGCCTGGGATGCCTCCATGGCCGGGTTAAAACCAAATTTCTAGCCACACAAGATGTGGCTAGAGCCGGAGTTCTGGCTATCACAGCTGCAAGAGCATCTAAAAGCAGGCCCTCCTAGGGCTGAGCTATTAAAGACCTTTCCTATGCTTTTTAAAGCCACGAGTTTTATCTCTAGTGCTTCCACTGATTCAGTGAAATTTACGGCAAAAACAGCCGCACTTTCAGTGGCAGCTAGGAGAGCGGTGTGGATGAAGACATGGGGTGGTGACACGGCATCCAAATCTCGCTTGTGTAGTGTCCCTTTTGCAGGGGATTTGGTCTTTGGCCCTGAATTAGATACCGCCTTAGAAAGGACGGCAGACAGGAAGAAGACTTTTCCCATCAAAAAGAGAAATTTTCAAAGAAGTTTTTCCTTCCCTTTAAGGAACCCACCAAAGGGGAGGAATTCAAGCCTAAAAAGCACTGGACAGGTCAAAAAGGAAAGGGAGAAGGGGGCTTACTTTTTAGCCGCCCCAGTCAGGCCCCTAAGCCCCAGTGACGTCAGACTCCCTGTGGGGGGAAGGTTATCGAGTTTTCTTCCACAATGGGAGAAGATAACCTCAAACAAGTTTGTATTAAACATAATAGAGGGTATGCACTAGAGTTTCACAGCTGCCCACCCTCAAAGTTTCTGTTAACAAAACTCCCGAGCCATTCAGAGAAGGCCAGGGCTTTACCTTTGATAGGGGAAATGGATCAAGAGGTATTGACACCAGTCCTCGTTAAGGAGCAGGGGGACGGTTTTTACTCTTATATATGAATTATGATAAAAAAAGCCGTCCGGGAAGTTCAGACTGATTATGAACCTCTGCCCTCTGAATCTCTCCATCAGATACAAGAAGTTTCGGATGGAATCGATCTATTCAATAAGGAATCTTCTCCAAGAGGGAGTATTTATGGCTACCCTGGATTTAAGGGACGCCTATCTGCATATACCTATAAGGAAGGAATGCCAGAAATTTCTTCGCATGGCTAATCAGATAGATGCAAAGATTTATCATTTTCAGTGCAGAGCTCTTCCATTCGGACTGTCAGCCTCCCCGAGAATCTTTACCAAAGTTCTCGGGGAAGCATTAGTTCCGTTAAGACTTCAGTCACTCAATCATTCCATATCTAGACGACTTACTACTGACGGCCCAATCGGTGAAAAAGCTCTCTCAGGACTTAGTTAACACAGCTCAGTTTAGGACAGCTGGGATGAATTATCAATCAGGAAAAATCCAAGACTGTTCCTACTCAGGAGATCCTATACCTAGGCTACAAAGTCAGCTCAGTGGAGCAAATGATCGTACTACCGGAGGAAAAGATTTTGAACCTGTGGCGCAGAATCTTTATCTCTTACTGAGCACTTGGAAGAGGTTTGGAGTAATGTCAGTGCTAGGCCTCATGATGGCAGCCATTCCAGCTGTACAGTGGGCCAAGTTCCATCAAAGAGACCTCCAGAGTTTCTTGCTAGATCACTTGAAGGGCTTGGAGGAAGAGGTATCAATTCCCAGAAGAGTAAAGCAGTCCCTCTGGTGGTGGAAGAACGCAGGGAACCTAAACAAGGGGGTTCTCTGGGTTTTGCCCATCACATCTACTCTGACCACAGATGCGAGAAGTTGGGGTTGGGGAGCTCATCTCAACTCAGACTGGGCCCAGGGCCAGTGGACTTAGGAGGAGAGGCTTCTATCCTCCAATTGGAAGGAGTTGGTGGCAATCCTCAGGGCCATGTTGGCCTTCCAGACCTTGCTACAGGTCCGCTCAGACAATATGACGGCTGTAGCATCTCTAAACAAACAAGGAGGTACCAGAAGTCCTCGTTTAATATCAGTGGGCAGAGTCCAATCTAAACTCCATTTCTACGATTCATTTGAAGGGGGAGATGAACAGCACTGCAGACTTCTTGAGTCTACAACAAGTATCGAATCAAGAATGGTTGCTACATCCAGAAGTTTTCAATCTGATAGTAACTCGCTGGGGAAGGTCAGTGGATCTTTTTGCAAACAGGTCGAATGTAAAAGTCTAAAATTTTTGCTCTCTATGCCCAGGGGATCGTCCTTTGGCAGTAGATGCTTTTCAAACTCCATGGTTGTTCAGCCTGGCATATGCGTTTCCGCCTCTCCACCTTATCCCAAGGGTTCTAGCAAAGTTCCTTGCGGAGGAGACTTGCTTAATCCTGGTGGCACCATATTGGCCCAAAAGGCCATGGCTTACAACGCTGCTACAGCTGTCGGACCAGCCTCCACTGAGACTCCCCTGCAGATGAGATCTCCTGTTGCAGGGACCTCTTTTTCACCCTCGGGTAACCTTGTTGAACCTCTCGGCGTGGTTACTGATGAGGAAATCTTAAGTAAGGGTCTGACGGATAGGGTGATTCAGACCCTGTTGCAGAGTAGAAAACCAACTACCAGGGCTATATATAGGAAAGTCTGGAGAAAATTCAATAGTTGGTTGGACAACTGTGGGAGGAAGGGCATGCACACAGCTGATATCCTTCAGTTCTTACAAGAAGGGGTAGACACGGGGTTAACCCCTAGTACTATCAAGGTTCAGATAGCTGCCTTAAGCGTGTACTTAGAAAGACGTTTGCAGGAAGATCCTTTCATTTCTAGGTTTTGTATGGCGTCAACATCTAGACGTAAGTCAGTCAACCAAACTCCTTCCTGGGATTTAGCTGTCGTTCTGAAAGCTTTCTTAGGATCTCCTTTCGAACCTATATCAGTCCTCTCTAAGATTGGTCACGTTCGACAGTCCTGTTGGTAGCAATCACTTCAGCCCGTAGGGTTAGTGAGATGCAAGCTTTTTCAATAAGAGAACCGTTCCTACAGATCTTGGAAGACGGGATAATTCTAAAGACAGACCCTGGGTTCTTGCCAAAAGTGGCATCTAAATTTCACAGGACGCAGGACATTGTCCGTCCTTCCTTCCTTCTGTCAGAATGCATCAAATAAGGAGGAAACCTTACATTTGTTGAATGTTAAACGTTGTATTTTAGAATACCTTAAAGCGACAAGTTCGTTTTAGAATCTCAGATTCCCTTTTCGTCCTTTTTTCAGGTCAACGCAAAGGACAGAAGGCCTCAGAAGCCACCATAGCTAGGTGGATCAGGTTAGCTGTTATAGAGGAATGGACAAAGATCCTCCTGGGGGTGTTGGGGCCCATTCCACAAGGGCATTGGTGGCTTCCTGGGCAGAAAGGGCTGGTGCTACCCCAGAGCAGATTAGTCAACGTAGTCAAGCTTTTCCACCTTTACAAAACATTATCGACTGGATCTAATGTCCGGTCAGGATCAGACTTTTGGGAGGAAGATCCTCCAGGCTGTGGTCCCACCCTAATATGAGTACTTGGGGATCCTCTCAAGGGCTGTCCTGGAGGACAACTGGGGAAAACTGGAGTTAGTACTCACCGGTAACTCCTTTTACAGTGGTCTTCCAGGACAGCACGATCCCACCCTTTATTTATTTTTTCACAAGCTTAATACAATAACTGTTTGTGTGTTTTTTTTTTTTTTTTTTTTTTTCTTACAGTTCCATCCTTCGGTTCTTGGTAAATGACTGACTGACTGACCAGGGACCTGAAGGTCCGCCTTTTGAACTGATTGGCAATGTGGTGATGGAAGGGACTCCATCTCTCAAGGGCTGTCCTGGAAGACCACCGGAAAAGGAGTTAGCGGTGAGTACTAACTCCAGTTTTCTCACTTTGGGGAGATGTCTATTAATTTGCTTAAACAATTATTGAATTCCATTCTATCCAGAATGACTGTCTTGTCTCCGGAGAAATTTTAACTATATTCTGTTGCGCCTTTTTTTTTTTTTTTTTTTTTTTTTTTTTTTTTCTTAGGCTTGATAGCCGAGAAGGGGAAACTGTAGCTGTCGAGGCAAGGATGAGAAAAGTAAAGGTGACCCTTTCGTCCTTGGGCATGAATGTTAAAGAGGTAAGTCTTTAATATTTTTGTCTTGTAAACCTTGAATTTGAAACCATGTAAAATAGTAAGTGTTGCTCCTCTCACCTGTCCATAAGGAAATGAGGTGTTGGCTCAAAGAAGTCCATCCTTGCTCACCAGCGTAAGGAATAGGCAAATGGACTTCTTTGCCCAGCTGTTGCTGATCTTGGCTGACTTCCAAGATTTGCTCTGCCTGGCTAAAGCTGACTACCACCTGCTACCACTTCCTGCTCTGGTACCAAGCTGCTTCAGCATCTTTTCCTGAAGACTGCAACTTCTAGCTCTACCCGTCTAAGGAGCGGGCACCACCAACCTGCTGCTCTGGTACTTGTGATACGCCATGCTGTCACTCTCTCTCTGCCTCCACCTTTTAGGAGTGTAGGGCAGGAGGTGCAAGAGAGGCCTCTACAATTTCCAGTCTTCATCCCATATGTGATGGTACAGCTGCACTCATGTCTCCATCCAGAAGCCACCACTTCCCTAAAACCTAACCCTTATGGCCAAGCAATTCACGACAAAACACATTAAGGGAGAGGGGCTTCTGGACGGCGCCATGTTTCAGGTATACAGCTGATTGCATACACACATTTGGAAGAGTAGAGATCAGAGTACAACTCTCAATCATTTTATTCTTTGACTATTATCTTGTATAAGGTAAGATCAGGGCTCGAGTCCTGCGGGAACGGCGTTCCCGTACTATTCCCACAGCGGGAACGCCGTTCCCATTAGCTGCCTGAGGGCTGAGGCTATGCAGCGGGTAGTTCGCCGCCGCTCGACTGGATGCTAGGCAGGGGCCGCTCCGCATCTAGCAACCGGTCACATGACTTCGGCCGTGCACATGGGCACGCACTGGCGTGAGTCAGTGGGCAGGCTGACACACTTTTTCCCAGGACTTGACCCCTGGGTAAGATTTACCTTTAACCTCGTACTATAGCTTTACATACACAGATGTTGAATTATGCCATACTTTCATGCTGTTCTATCAATTTCATATTTTTTTTTTTTTTCTTTGAAGAATTGCAACCCTCCTGTAATCGCAGTTTTGGGATCTGGAGGTGGACTCCGTGCCATGATTGGTTTTCTGGGAACTATTTCGAAACTGGCTGAACTCAACCTTTTGGGTACTGTGACCTACATCGGTGGTATATCTGGATCAACATGGTATATATGTGTTTTTTTACAATTTGTATAATGCTTTATTGAACATTTAATGGAAGATATAGATTTTTTTTTTTTTTTTTTTCTCTCATGCCCCAAACTCCTTTGGCTGAGCAAAGACTAGAACACTTTTTGATGAGGATCAGGCTCTAGCTAGAAAAGCGGCAAAATATAAGCTTGAGGAAATAGATGAGCTGTTGAGCGCAGTTTATTATACGCTAGAAATTCAATTGACCAGACATGATAAAATGTATGGGGCTCTGGGGGGAAAAAGAAAGCAAAGGTATTTATACATGGCGTGCTTTCTGTCCTTGTCCGTAAGGAGTGGACCGGATAAGTATTCCTTATTCCCTTAAAAGAAGATTCCAGAGGCGGTCTGGAATAAAAATCCAAAACTAGACGCCTCTGTCCAAAGTCTCAAAACAGTCTGATCTTGCTTTTGAGGATACAGGTCATTAAAGACCTAATGAGCAGAACAGACATAGCCTTAAAAAGGGCTTGGAATGCTTCTTTGGCAGGCTTTAAACCAGCTCTAGCCACTTAAATCTGGAGTTCTGGTCATCACAACTACATCAATGCCTAAAAGCAGGTACTCCTATGGGGGAGAAAATTATGGGACTTAAGACAGCAACTATGTTGGCTGTACAATGGGCCAGGTTCCACTAAAGAGACCTTCAGAGGTTCTTGTAGGAACAGGTAACTGTATCTGGAAGAAGAGGTATCGCTTCCCATGTAAAACGCTCCCTCTGGTGGTGGAAGGACACAGAATTTAAACAAAGGGTTTCTCTGGGTCTTATCACATCAACACCAACTATGGATGCGAGCAGCTGGGGTTGAGGAGCCCATCTTGTTTCAGGCTGGAACCAGGACAGATGGATGCCAGAGTTGAAACATTTCTCCTCAAATTGGAATGAGCTAACCTATATCCTCCAGAGCTCTACTAGCCTTTCAGAACACAATAGAGGATCACCATCTAAAAGTCTGCTCAGACCATGACGGCTGTAGCTTGTATAATCAATCAGGGAGGCACCAGAAGTCCTCGACTAACGTTGGTGGCCAGGAACATATTGCAGTGAGCAGAATTAATCTCTGCAATACACCTAAAAAAAGGAGAGCTGGACACTGCAGACTAGTTTCAAATCAAGACTGGTCTTTACACCCGGAAGTGTTCGACCACATATCTGCTCACTAGGGAAAACCAGTAGTGGACCTATTTGCAAACAAAGAATGCAAAAGTTCAAATTTTTGCTTGCTATGTCCAGGAGATCTCCCCTTGGCAGTAGATGCCTTACAGACTCCATGGACCTTCAGGTTGGCTTATGCATTTCCTCCACTTAACCTCATCCTGAGAGTTCTAGCGGAAGAGTTGTGTTTAATCTTTGTAGCACAATTTGGCCCAAGAGACAATGGTTCACAATGTTGCTACAGTTGACAGACCAGCCTCCTCTGAGACTTCTCTGCAGACAAGACCTTCGGTCACAGGGGCCTTTTTCCTCCAAGTAACCATGCTGAATCTTTCAGTGTGGTTACTGAGGAAGACATTTTGAGAAGCAAAGGCCTGATGGGCATTCAGACCTTGTTAGTCACAAACCCGGGATAAGTTATACACAATTAAAGGTATGTAGTTGAACATTGGGATTTGCATAAAATATAAATCACAAATGAAAGAAGAAATGAATCGGTACAGTCATCGCACTACCAGTACAGCAGACGCTTGCGTCATAGTGCACTACAAAAACCTATGTTAAGAGGTGGCAAGTTAGGGCATTGCTATCATGTAAGTGTCTAGCAGATGGGCACACAGATTCAGATATTTAACATATCATTGGAGGGCATGGAGTAGGAGCCAGGATTAAGTTCAGAATGGTCCCATAGATCCCAAATTTTAGAAAACTGTGTGAGGGTATCATGGAACTATTGCAGTGAGATGCTCCATTCAGCAAACTTGTTCCAGTCCTTGTAGGACTTGAGAGAGTGTGTGGTGTAGAAGAGAGCCATCACAAGGGGATGGCCCTTTTAGCCGCAAGTAAAATAAAAGTAGCAAGTTTTTTGGGTATGTTTGGAGAGTCCAGGGATCGGCGGGCTCAAACCACGCAATTTTCAGTTAAATTGACGCAGTGCTGGATGGCAAAAAAAAATGGCCTGGTCAGGAAGGGGGCAAATCCTTCCGGGTTGAAGTGGTTAAACAAATGGGGTAGAGATTTCATCAAAAGAAATGTGTTGAATGAATAACTTACTACTTTAACGTTCCAGGTGTATGTCCTCTCTGTATGCTAAAAGTAACTGGTCGGACTTTTCATACATGAAAGATCTGGAGATTTGGTTATGTGAGCGAATGAAATTGGAAACTGACCGGGATTGGACAAAGCCATGGCAGAAGATCAAAGAAAAATTTCTTGGAGACTCGTACTCTCTGACAGATCTTTGGGCCTATACATTCGTGTTCTTCGTCGTGAATAAAGTACGTACATGCCAGGTCCTGGCCAAGTTTTTAAACCAAGGATAACCTTTTTAGCTCTGAAGTAACCTGACTTTAGCTTCTTGAATAATGGAGGCATCAGTCTTATTTTTCTGTTCATCAATATCAGACTCTTATTGCTTTTTAATGGAAAACAAAATACCGGCCCTCAAATAACTATCTATAGACTGGAGAGTGACTAGTGGATTGCGCCCTGTCTACCTTTTTTTTAGTTAAATAAAAAAGAGATCTATAGATGGAGCCTTGACTTTTGGGCTTACTGGTTGCCTCTGCTTGCCTGGTTCTTCCACGTCTAGGAATTGCCAGGGTTATTACCCAACAACTTTGGACGCTGACACCAATAAAGTCCTTTTCTAAAAGTTTTTTTATTTGCAGGGATAACCTCCAACAAACAGTCTTGTATGGGAACAGAGGGCAAGGGTGAGGAAACTCTAGCACCTTGAACTGCTAATTATCACAAAGTCTCTAACACCACCCAGAGAGTAGACACTCGCAGCTGGTCACTTCAAAGCTGAACAAATCTCTAGTCAGATTATGGCAGTCAGCACTTTGATCCAGAACTCGTGAGATCTTTGACCTTCATTTGTAAAGGAACGTTAACAGGAACCTTTTCCTCAGTACCTGGAATGTTCTCGGTCTCCTTGCCAGTGCTTGAAAAAGCTGTGGATTCGCTAATTGTCCTTCACAGCTCCGCAACCAGGCACTTCTTGGGATGCCAGCTTGTTGGCCCTCCTCCAAATAGTCCTCCCCCAGTCACTTACACGAGCTGCGGTGCCCCTCCAAGCCTAGAGCTCACACGGACGCCTTGAATCCTCCCTCAGTTACTGCGCCTCGGACCACCTGGGTTCTGAGACTCTCAAAGACGGATCCCCACTCCAGACCAGGCGAGTCTATTGGGGTTAGCCAACCGAAACATATTGCCTAGCAACAAACGCTCCCATGACCAGGAACCCTCGCGGGGCTGCCCTGGTCCAGAATCACTAACAGGTGGCTAACGCCTCATGAACGAACCCAGAACACGTGACTTCAACATCTTAAGTACCCTTCCCCAGACTCCTCAGTGGGGCCAGGTGCACCCACTGCTTGGCTCAGGAGTGCTGATGCCCAAAACGTCTAATCAGGACTGGTCCTGGCCTGTCATGTGCACTTAACTGTACACATGACCAGACAGAACTCTAATACAGCCCAGCCAAACTGATGTGAAAGTTAAACCTACACAATTAACCCTCAGAACCTCTTTACTGTTCTGAGGCAAAAACTAAATTTTTACATGACAGACACCTTGTCCAAAGTCTCATCGCTACATATAAAATATACTTTTCCCAAGTCCGTCTTTCAGGACAGCCACCATAGAGAGACACTGGCTCCTCCCCTCTTGGGAAACACTGCCTTCAATTTCAGTCTCGCCCTCCCTCCGTCCCCTCAGTTATGTTGTTTCCTTCGGTGGGGAGACACCGCTAATTAACCTTAACCTCAGTCTCGCTGACTGTTTAGCTATGTTACCTAGAGTGGAGGAGACAGTGGTCTCTATGGCTCAGCTCAGCTGTCCAATCGTCTATCGGACTACATTCAGCAGTCCAGTCAGCTGGGGAGCTGGACTATCGTACTGATTGTTTCCTGCGGACTCCAAACTTTGCTTGGGGGTTCGTTCGCCTAGTGGGGTGCTGCAGCAGGATGTCCTAGGTTCCCCCTGTTTGCAGTTGGCTTGGAGCTGGAGGCTGGACTGGATGACAGGCGGTGTCGGTTCCGGTGGGGGCGGACATCTTCGTTGGATCCGCGTCTTCCGTATGCGGTTCGTGAAAGGTGACCAAGTGTTCGGCTGGTGCAGCCTCTTTAAGCTGTACAGGCAGCTGTCGGAGGCACGTTCGTACCACTCTTCCTCAACAGGAGAATATCCGAAGCAGTGGCTTCAAGAGCTCCTGGGGATAACGGCACCAGCCACTCAAAGGTAAGGGGAACCGTTGGGAGGTGTTCCCTTACTCTGTAACCAGTAGCTCCACTGGTGTTGTTCCCTGTTGGGGCGGGGGGGGGTGGGTGTTAAGTGTGTCTGGGATCCTGGTGGTGGTTGGTCCTAGGGGGGGCACTCCCAGTGGTCCTCTAAGTAGCGCTGGTGTTTTTTAAACTTATGCTGTCCTCCTCCTTTTTTTTTTTTTTTTTTTTTTTTCCCTGAACAGCCCAAAAAGTCTCAATGACAAGGTCACGGTGGGAGGAAGGTTGGGGGCCTTTTTCCCACAGTGGGAAATGATCACCTCCAATCAGTTTTTGTTGAGAATCATCAGAGGCTACCGGTTGGAGTTTTCAGAGCTCCCCCCTCTGAGACTCCTTGTCACCAAGCTGCCAAAATGTGCAGAAAAATCATTTGCCCTTCTCTCTCTACAGGAGTTGGAGGAACAAGAGGTGGTGGTAAGGGTCCCAGCAGGAGAGACAGGCAAAGGCTTCTATTCTCGCATCTTTGTGGTTCACAAGCCTTCGGGAAAGTTCAGTCTCATCCTGAACCTGAAGCCTCTGAATGTCTGTCACCTACAGGAGGTTTTGGATGGATTCAGTTTACTCGGTGAAGGCATTTCTTCCACCAAACTGTTTCATGGCATCGATGGATTTAAAAGATGCATACCTGCATATTCCCATCAGAGAGCCACCAACGTTTCCTCAGATTGGCAGTGAAAACCTCAGTAGGGGTGTTGCACTTCCCTTTGGGCTATCCTCTCAGGTCAAGAGGTCCCTTTGGTGGAGAAAGGGGGCAAATTTGTCGCAGGGTCTAGAATGGATTTTACCAGTATCCAGGGTGGTTACAACTGATGCAAGCAGATCTGGTTGGGGTGTGCACCTAGACTCCTCCCAGGTACCTTGTACCAGACTGAGGAGGGAGTCAAAGAGATCCTCGAATCGGAGGGAGCTTAGAGCAGGAGATCTGGCACTCAGGGCTTTTCAGAGGAAACTCCGGGGTATTATGTGAAAGTCCAGTCAGACAATTCCTCAGTAGTGGCTTGCATCAACAGGCAGGGGGGCACCAGGAGCGGATCCTTATGGGCCCTAGCAAAAGCCATCCTCAGGTGGGCCGAAACAAATGTCCTGTCCCTTTTTCAGCGACGCATTTGAAGGGGTAGCAGATTTCCTCAGCAGGAGAACATTGAGAGAAGGCAATTGGGTTCTCAAGCAAAAGGTTTTTGAAATGATCACCCAAAGGTGGGGGATTCCTTTGATAGACCTCTTTGCCTCAAGGGAAAACGCAAAGGTAGCATCTTTTCCATAAACGGGGGGGTGGGGCATTGGGGGTGGACGCACTAGCACATAGTTGGGGATTCTCCAGGTGCTATGCTTCTCCCCCCCCCCCCCCCCCGTTCTGATCCCTGCAGTGTTGAAGTTTCAGACGGAGAACACTACTCTTATTCTAATCGTGCCACACTGGCCAAGGAGGCCGTGGTTATCCATTCTGAAGGGCCTGTCTGTGGAACCTCCCTGGTTTCTCCCCAGTCCAGGAGGATCTTCTTTCTCGGGGTCCAATCTGCTGTCCTCTGGTGGAACCTTGCAGCTTGGCTATTGAGGAAGAATTGCTGAGGGGCAAAGGGTTCTCGGATCGTTTAGTAGCCACTCTCCTAAGTTGCAGGAAAAAGGAAACGCAGACCATTTACTTGAAGGTATGGAGGCGGTTCAATAGCTGGTGCTCAGAGAACTCCTTCAATGTGCGCAGCTCAGTAGCCGTTCTAGAGTTCCTGCAGGCTGGGGCAGATGAAGGTCTAGCCTTTGGAACCTTGAAGTCAGGTATCCATTTTTAAGCGTATTTCTGGAAAGGCATCTAGCAACAGACCCTTGGATAGTGAGGTTCTTTAGAGCCTTAAGTAGGCAGGGACCTGTTACAAATTCCTGCTTCCTAGTATGGGATCTTTCATTAGTTTTACAGGTTCTCGCAGGAGAACCTTTTGAGCCATTGGAATCTTGTTCATGAAGAGCACTCTCAAAACAGTTTTTGGTGGCAATTACTACGGCACGGAGAGTGAGCGAACTCTAAGCCCTTTCTGTTAGGGAACTTTTATTTTTATTTTTTTACGGATCTGGCCTTTTTGCCTAAGGTAGCCTCTAGTTTTTCAGAGTCCAGGAGATTGTGCTGCCTACTTTCTGTTCAAATCCGGTGAGAACAGGAACACCATTTTCATTGGATGTTAGAAGATGTGTCCTTCATTATTTATATTGCACAAGTCAGTTCAGGAAGTCTGATTCACTTTTTGTGTCATTTTCAGGGGCTAGGAAGGTATATCTTTGGGAACTACAGTGGCTGTCCTGAGACTCCTGGAAAAGGATGTTACTGGTAAGTAACTACTTTTTAGTGGGGGGGGGGGAAGGTAGTTGCTTACCAGTAACATCCTTTTCCAGGAGTCTCAGGACAGCCACTGTAGAGAGACCCCGGCTCCTCGCCTCTTAGGAAACGCCACCTTCAATTTCACAATTTAAGTCTCATCCTCCCTCTGTCCCCTGAGTTCTTCCAGAGTACCTCCGGCCAACTGGGGAGACACAAGAACACGTCAAACAAACTTTTAATCTTACCTCACGGTCTTATGCGATGAGTTCCCAATGCTGTCCTGAAGGACACCTGGAAAAGGATGTTACCGGTAAGTAACTCAGTCTTTTTAGTTGGGGGGGGGGGGGGGGGGCGGGGGGGAGGTAGACAGGGGGGCATAATCCACAATTTGACACATCTTATTGCAGTTTGTCTGCATCTTAACTTCCTCTCAGATGTTCTCAGTAACAGAAATCTGAGGCATGTGTGAGGACTCTGAAGTTCACCAAACCCAGGGCAGTTTGGCTCATCCCAAGAAGTGCAACACCCCCCCCCCAAACCATAACAGGCCACATGCCCTCAACATGAGGGGGTGTAATAAAGACACCCAAATGTTTGACAAGCCCTTTATTTAAATATCACAAAAAAATTGTTAGTTATCGATTTTAATTGTTCTATGAATCTTCCAGGACAGCATAATCTGAGATGACTGGTCCACCTGACAGGAAACGCAATCGCACACAAGGTTTTCCCAAAGTAATAGGTTATCCGGGTAACAGGAACTCTTCCCATAATACTTATATTAAGAATCTGGGTGGGAAGTAGGCCTGTCGTCATGGAAGATATCCTAGAAAAATGGTTATCTGTAAGTAACTGTCAAATTTCTCTAGTCCTCTTCCAGGATGGCATAACCTGAGAGTAGGGATGAGCTTAGTGTTCGACTCGAACATCGGCTGTTCGGCGAATTCCGAACGTCATGGGACGTTCGCACCAAATTCGTGTGGTGCTCATGGCCCATAATGCACTGCGATGGCGCAGTGCATTGCTGGCTCATGATTGGCCAAGCATGCACTGTGACCCTGCATGCTTGGCCAATCACAGCGCTGGCAGCGAGGAGAGCCATGATTGGCCACAGGCAGGATGCCTATCATAGCTCAGGCTGTGTAGTACACACCCCACACTATATAAGGCCGCCAGCGCGGCGGCCTTGTGTAGTGTTGGCATCTGTAGCAGTTAGTGGGTGTTCTGTGTACCTTCAACACCGTATACACCGATTGTTATTGGCTGATTTTTCGTTCTTGCGCTTCTGTAGTGGTTGTCTGCATCCCCTGACCACAGTATACACCGCTATATCCACCTACATAGCTCTTCTCTATTTGAGCCATCTGCAGGAGTTAGTGGTGTGGTGTGTGTGTGTGTGTGTGTGTGTGTGTCTCCAGCACAATATACATTACCCAATTGCTGGTTTTCCCAACTACCTTCAGGCCATAACCATGTCTGGAAGGCCAACAAGGAGAGGCAGACAGGCACGAGCCAATAATAGGGCAAGCAGGCTCTGTGTCTAGACAACAGTGCTGGTCGTGGACGCAGTGCATCGTCATCATCAGCACGTGGCCATGGGACACGCTTGTCCGTCCTTTCGGCAGCTGGACATGTTGAGCCGCAACATGCCTCCTCATCCCCTCACCCAGGCTCAGGGTACTAGCAAAGCAGCTGCCAACGCATTGTCTTCCCTCCTCTCAATATCATCAGTGACTCCTTCCCTAGACCCACCACGTCCTCCTGAGGAGTCTCCTAAATTCTTTGAGCACAGTGTTGGGTACATGCTCCAGGAGGATGCCCAGTGTTTTGTAGACTCTGATGATACTCGGCTAGAGAAAGGCAGTAGCATGAATGCAGAGAGGGGATGCTCAAGAAGGACAGCAATCTGGCAGTCATGTTCCACAAGCTGCAGCTTACTGCCAGGTTTGCTCCAGTGATGAAGAGGGAGGGGATGATGAGGGCACTGACTCCACGTGTGTGCCTGGGAGGAGGCACATGTCCAACGAGGCAGGATGCCCTCCGGGGGCCAGCTTAGGGGCAGCACAACGACTGAATCACACCGCAGAGCTCCACGTGTGCAGGGCACTGCCTCTGTGCGTTATTCTAAAAGTTCTTTGGTGTGCCTTTTTTAAGACGAGTGCATCAGATCGCACCACTGCTATTTGCAACATATGTCTCAAGCATATCTCACATGGCCAAAACATCAGCCGCTTGGGCACCACATGCTTGACCAGACATATATTGACCTGCCATGCAGCTTGTTGGCAAACGTACCTCAAAGACCCACACCAAACCTCCAACCCCACTAGACCTTCAGTCCTCTCTGAAACCTGCTCTGAGAGGAATGAAGGTGTAGAATTAGGTGTGTCACAGCCAAGTGCTTCCGGGCACTCTGCTAGCAGTACACCCAAGTCTGATTATAGCAGGCAAATGTCCCTGCCCCAGCTTCTGGACCGGCGAAAGAAGTTCACTCCCAGCCATCCACATGCCAAGTGGTTGAATGCTAGCTTGGCTTAATTAACAGCACTTCAACTGCTGCCTTTTCAGTTAGACTCAGCCCCCTTCTGTGAGTTTGTACAATGTGCAGTTCCTCAGTGGCAGGTCCCCAAACGCCACTTTTTCTCACGGAAGGCGATTCCGGCTCTCTACTGGCATGTGGAAGGCAATGTCCGTGGTCAGCGGTAAGGTGCATATTACCGCTGACTCATGGTCCAGCAGGCATGGACAGGGACGTTGCCTGTCTTTCACGGCCCAATGGGTCACTCTTCTGGTAGCAGGGAAGGATGCAGTAGTGTTGGAGGTTGTTCTGCCACCATGCCTCCAAAATGCTACTATTGGTTGTGACACACCTCTCCTCCACCCACTCCTCCTTCTTTTTCCTCCATGGCCTCTTCCAGTTCCCTGTCCTCAGAACCAGCGGTGCTCCGTAGGCGTTCCAGGGGCTACGCAAGTACCCAGGCAAAACGATGCCATGCTTGCGCTGGTTTGTTTGGGGGACAGGAGCCACACTGGGGTAGGTATTTTGTCAGCTCTGCAGGGGCAGGCCGAGAGGTGGTCCATGCCAGCTTAAGCTAGGAATGGTGGTTTGTGACAATGGCACCAACCTCCTCTCCGCCCTCCGACAGGGACCACTGACCCATGTGCCCCTTGTAGCTCACATCCTTAACCTGGTGGTGCAATGGTTCTTGGGCAGGTACCCCAGCTTACAGGATGTCCTGAAGCAGGCCAGGAAAGTCTGCATTTCCGAAGATAATTTAATGCCTGTGCTCGGCTGGCTGAGCTCCAAAAGGAGTTGAACCTGCCCAAGAACCGCCTTATGTGACATGCCCACCAGGTGGAACTCAACGTTGGCTATGCTGCAGCGGCTGCACACGCAGCAGAGGGCCATCAGAGTACCTGTGCAACTATGGCACCAGGACAGGGTCAGGGGAGCTTGGCTTTTTCTCACCACGCCAGTGGGGCATGATCAGGGATGCATGCACTGTCCTGTCACTGTTTGAGGTGGCCACAAGGATGGTGAGCAGTGACAGTGCATGCATCAGTGACACTGTACCTCTTTTCTCATTACTGGCTGGCCACTCTCCTTGATCCACGGTGCAAGGGTAAGGTTGCCGACCTTATCTTGCCGTCGCAGAGGATGAGACATCTCCAGGAGGCCTTGCAGAAAGGTCTGTGCAACGCGTTCCCAGAGACTGGGAGGTTACAAACTCCTGATCGTGGACAACGTGTTGCTGAGGCATCGGTCAGAAGGAGCGGTGGAGAAGGTGGCCGTCTGACCGATGCTTTTAGACAATTTTATAGTGCACAGCCCCAAGGTATGATCGGTTCGAGCAACCGTCGCCAGCGTCTGATTTACATGGTGCAGGAATACCTATGGGCAAGGTCAGACTTGGACACCTTTTCCCACCGATAACCCTCTGGCTTACTGGGTCTTGAGGCTGGATCACTGGCCAGAGCTTTCACAGTATGCAATTGAGCTAATGGCCTGTCCTGCATCCAGCGTTCTTTCGAAACGCACCTTCAATGCTGCTGGTGGCTTTGTTACCAATCACAGGGTGCGCCTGTCCACCGACTCAGTTGATCGACTGACCTTCATCAAGATGAATCAGTCTTGGATCACCCACAGCTACCAAGCACCTGAAGCTGATGTAACCGAATAATTTTTTTGTAATATCACATCCCTTCAAGACTGCCTATGCTGAGTGACTGTCCTGTTATGTTGGTCTATCCTCTTCCTCCTCCGCTGATATGTTGGAAGAACATTTCTGGTTCTGGGTTATGCCATCAGCCCAATTTTTCTGCCCCTGTTTAACAGGGACGTTTAATTACAATTTTTGATGCAATGCTTTGCAGCAGGGTTAATTCCTGCACTACAACTAGAGTATATGGGAGAGGTTGCAGTGTCGTGGCACCAGTGCCTAAGGCCAATTTTTCATCCCCTGTTTAACAGGGGCATGTAATTACAATTCTTGATATAATAATTCACAGGAGGGCCCCTTCCTGTGCCCACCCAGAGTAACTGTGAGGACTTATAGTGTTGTGGCACCAGCAGCACAACCACCAAAGGGCAATTTTTCTGCCACTGTTCAACAATGGCATGTAATTACAATTCTTGATATAATCGTTCACAGCAGGGCGCTCCAGTGCCCACCAAGAGTCACTTTGAGGGCTTACAATGTTGTGGCAAAACCAACACCTTGTTCTGCAGAGCATATAGGGCAGGCCCCTACTTTCAAACATCCAACTTACAAACATCTCCTACTTGGAAACGGAAGTAGACAACAGGAAGTGAGATGAAAAAAGGACGACAAAACAAATTTTACAGGGGTGATAACCCTTCCCTATGTTTTCCAAAAAGCTTAAAAATAGTTTTTTTTTTTTTTTGACTGGAGCTACACTTTCAAAATGTACCAGTTGAAAATTACAAACAGATTCTACTTAACACAACAAACCTACAGCCTGTCTTGTTTGCACCGCCTGTATACTGCTTTTCTGAGTATATAGGGCCTGGGGGCCACACGTATTTTCTCTTCTTTTTTTTTTTTTTTTTTTTTTTTTTTTATATGGGTACAAGGTTCGCTTTAATATCCGTACAAAACCCAAAGGGGCTGGTAATGGGCAGGGAGGGCTACCCATGCCATTTTTCTGAATGATTTTCAACCATATTGCAGGAACCAGATATAACATTAAAACCGCAAGCAGTTTTAAATGGTGTTGTTTCCATTTAATGTCATTTTGTGCAGGGACTGTTCTAAACACGGGAAACACGTGGCACTTCACAGGCATACTACAGACACCCCCCCCAGGCATGATATTTAAAAAACTTTTTTTTTTTTTTTTTTTTTTTTCACTTTGTCATTAAAATCAGTGCTCCTGCCAAAACGGCCATTTTTAAAAACCTTTTAGGCATTGACCCATGTCCCCTGGGGCAGGAGCCAGGTCCCTAAACCCTTTTTTTTAGGGCAGTATCTTGCATATTAGCAGTTAAAATTAGCACTTTTAATTTTGAATGTTCGAGTCCCATAGACTTCAATGGGATTCTAACGTTTGTACGAATTTGGGGTCCATTCGAAAGTTCTGGTGCCAACCGAACAGTGTTCGGCTCATCCCTATTCATGACCTTGCCTTTAAATTAACCCCAGCTGTCCTCTTGGCTTGTACTATCAAACTCTTTGTTGCCATGCTACAGTTTTTAAAAAGAAAAAATCAGTTGAGCCTTAAGGGGGTGCATGCCACAGATGATGCTGAGCCTTGGGGTACCCTAGCATACACTAAAACAACTTCTGCTATTTCTTCTGCAGATTCATGATGAAAAGCTGTCCAGTCACAAAGAGATTTGCGATATTGGTGAAGACCCGTATCCCATCTATTCTGCTGTAAGAAGCCATAAAATACATAAAAACAAATCAGGTGCGTTTACTGCAATGGTCTCTTTATTCCTCACCATATGATTCCCATAAAGCCATATACTATATTTTATTACACCATTTACAAGCTCCTTCCCTGGTGGGGCTGATGCCATCCAGATTAAGCCCTACCGATCATACACTAAGTGGATGTAGAGAGAGCTGCTTATCAAGCTAGTGGAGCACTAAAGCTGGCCATACACTAGTACATTTCCCAATAACCTTTCCTTTATAAATACTCCACAGTACATTCCATCAGTTGAAAAGTCATTCAAAATTTGTTTTCTAGAACTATCCTTCGCCTCCACGCCAGCCATGCGGTGTCCATGAGCCCCTCCAGCCACTTTTTCTCTGGAGCCCCTTTTAGTAGGATCTGTATGCCTGGGGGTGGGGAATGATCAGCCCATCTGACAATTATGCATGGCTATCAAACTGCTAATGTGATAAAAAGCCGGTCTCGTTGACGCCCGATCATTTGTACGGAGTGAGCTGTCTTTGACACCCTAGTTAAGGTTCTGGAATGTGCAGTGAGCATGTTCTCTACGCAGAAAGCGGCATGTGGGCATTAAAGACTTCTCACTTTGCTGCCACGCGCATGCATTATTTTGGGTGGCAAGAGACTAAGTAGGGGTTCAATTTTAGAATAAATGGAATTTCTGGAGTGAGAAACATTCACTGATTGAAATGTGTTCATTGGAGAGAATTTCCATCCTGTTTGACTTTTCTCATTACTGCATCAAATAACTGACTTGACCCCACCAATCCTTAAATGTGTATCAAGCCCCCTTTTTTTTGTTTAAACCAAATCCCTCTAGTGGATGGCCAGCCTTACAATTGCTCTTCATTCCATTCCCCCCTCGTCCTTGATGAAGCTTGGAAAGTCATTGTTTGTAATGAAGAGGAAATAGAGATGACTCTTCATTGTGTATAGGACACATCATTCTCTGGCTGGACAATAACTGGAGGAAAATCTCATTTCAGAAGCTTGGTTTGAGTTCACTCCACACAAGTCCGGATTTCCTGCTTATGATCGCTACATAAAGACGGAGCATCTGGGATGTAGGTTTAAAGAAGGACGTTTATTGGAGGAGCTGCCTGAACATGACTTGATGTATCTTCAAGGTGAGCCGAGGCAAAATGTCTTACCTGTGCTATCTTAATGTCACAAAATCAGATGCGTTTAAGATGTTTTTTCCTACGCAAATTTTTTTATTTTGAGAGATTGCATGCTAAAATATGATGAGCTTAGTGATTGTAGGAGTGTTGGTTTAAAAAAAAAAAAAAAAATTAATTAAAAAAAAAACTTGTGAAACCACTTCAGAGCAAGTATGACTTGGTTTGCCAAGTATAAGCCCCAATCTTCCTCTTGTATTCCGCACTCTAGGCTGAACCCTCAGGCCACACTGCTTGCTATGGGGTTGACTCGTGCACGCACTCTCCCAAGCCTTGCTCTGCTCATAAGACACACAGCCAGGTTTGACCCTGCCCCCCCCACACTTCTGAGTGGCTCTGACTTCAGTGGGAGCCAATGAATTCTGCCATGTCTGAGCCAATGAGGAGCGAGGGCCAAGATGCTTAACGGCTCTTCGCTAACATTGGCTGCTCCCTAGAGGTCAGAGGCCCCAGGAGCCGGAGAGCTTTAGTCCGACCCTTCTAAACCTTTATCTTCTCCCCAGCCACTCCCTCCTAGAGATTGGTAGTCAGATATATATTCATAACACATTGTTTGACCCTCCCACACTATTTCTGGAATGTTTTTTTCCAGAGGCAGGCATGAGTAATCAGCCACCAGGCTTAGGAATAGACCTGACCAGATCTGAATACAGAGCCAAAGACTACATTTATCCAGCCTTTGGCACAGCGCTACAGATCTATACATATACCATGGCTCTATCAAATGACCATCTGAAATCTGTCCTTGACAGTTGGAGAGAAAACACATAAATATGAATGTGTACAGTTATTGAAATACTAAAGTCCTTTACAATTCAGAACTGATCCTCATTTTATATTCATCACTAATTAATTTTTTTTTTTTTTTTTTTTCTGCAGGATTGTGGGGCAGTGCTCCCGGCGCTGATTGGATTTGGTTGGCCATTTGTGGTAGGTAATTAAGGATTTCCGGCTTAACATACCTCCCCACCAAACCCCTTAACTGATTTAACAATTGGGGGAAGATCAAATATAGTGCAGGTCCCATACTGGTCCCATTGTGTTTCCTAAGTACTATTCCCTATTTAGTGCATGGCAGCCAGACAGTATATAGCATTTCACGCATCAACCAAGCAGACAGTGTCCTTTTTTGTGGTTTTTATAGTTGACCTGGGAAAGGGATGAAGGTGAGTCTTGGCACACCTAGAACTACTGCAAACTTGGTTGAGGACACATCTTTAACTAGATGCTGACCGTCGACCGTCAAATGACGGCCAGGCGGTGCATCTATTGTGGCGGGAGGCCATCATATGACGGCCTCCCGTTTAAACAGGGAATGTGCGCGCGCATCCCTGTTTCTTTGGTGGCGGCGTGTCACGGAGACACCGCTCGCCACCGAAGGGGGTGAACAGCCATTCGTTATGGCTGTTTACCACGTGATCGGCCATGATGAAGTCACGGCCGATCACATGTGGTCACACCCCGAACGTGCACGATCGCGCTGCGCGTGCACATCGGTGGCGGCGTGTTCCCAAGGAACACTGCTCGTCACCGACGCTGGTAAACAGCCATTGGCCGGCTGTTTACCCACGTGATCGGCTGTGATCCTTTCACAGCCGATCACTAAAATGTAAACAAACCGCGGTAACGGGATGTTACCGGGTTCTCCTCCTCACACCGATCGTGTGTGAGGAGGAGATTGCAGTAACATCTCGTTACCGCATACAGTGTACACCAATCACACTGATTGCCCCCCCCCCCCCCCCATAAAGAGGACCTGTCACCACCCCTCATAGTACCCAAATACCAGTCACCAAACCATCAGAGTACCTGTCACCAGCCCATCAGAGTACCCGAGTACCTATTTGCAGCCCATGTCTCATAGAATATACGTTGGGGTGTTTGCTTTCCAATATGGGGTCATTTTATGGGCAATTTCGCTGTCCTGGTGGTCCAGGACCTTCAAAAGTGTGATGGGCAGGAATGAAATGAGATGTGTCATTTATGCTCCTAGAACGCCTGAACGTACTATTTCAATGTTCGGCCTCTCTGTGGCCAGGCTGTGTAAAAGTCCTACACATGTGGTATCGCTATACTTGGGAAGAGTAGCAGAATGTATTTTGGGGTGTAATTTTTGCTATATACATGCTATGTGTTAGAAATATCTTATAAATTGACAATTTTGTGTGGGGAAAAAAAAAAAAATGCGTTAATTTTTTTCCACATTCCAAAAACTTCTGGAAAAAAATGAACCATTCAAGACTCATTATGCCTCACAGATTATACGTTGGGGTGTTTGCTTTCCAAAATGGGGTCATTTTATGGGAAATTCCATTGTCCTGGTGCTCCAGGGCCTTCAAAAGTGTAATAGGTGGTTGAGAAATGAGATGCGTAATTTTTGCTCGTAGAACGTCTGAAGGTACTACATCAATGTTGGTCCTCTGTATGTGGCCAGGCTGTGTAAAAGTCTCACACATGTGGTATCGCCGTACTCGGGAAGAGTAGTAGAATGTATTTTGGGGTGTAATTTGTTGTATGCATATGCTGTGTGTGAGAAATAACCTGATAATATGACAATTTAGTAAAAAAAAAAAAAAAAAAATCTTCATTTTGCAAAGAATTGTGGGAAAAAATGACAACTTAAAAAAACTCACCATGCTACTTACTTAATACCTTGGGATGTCTACTTTGTAAAAAGGGGTCATTTGGGGGGTATTTGTTACCTGACTTGTTAGTGTCTCAAGAAATGAGATGCACCTGATGTACTGAAGGCCTGATCAGATGTGATCAATTTTCAGTGATTGGCACCATAGTTTGTAGACTCTATAACTTTCACAAAGACCAAATAATATATACTAATGTGGGTTATTTTTACCAAAGATATGTAGCAGTATAAATTTTGGCCAAAATTTATGAAGAAAAATTACTAATTAGCAAAAATTTATAACAGAAACGAAGAGGCATTTTTTTCACAAAATGTACGTTTTATTTTATAGCACAAAAAATAAAAAACCCACTAGTGATTAAATACCACTAAAAGAAAGCTCTATTTGTGTGGAAAAAAGGATGCAAGTTTCATATGGATACAGTGTTGGATGACTGAGTAATTGTCATTCAAACTGTGAGATCGCTGAAATTGGTCTGGTCAGGAAGGGGGTGTAACTGCACTGTACTGAGGTGGTTAAACCGTTGACTATGGTTTTCAAGGAAGAAAAATGAACAATTCAGTCTATGGGGTTCCCATTCTGTTTCAGATTTGCTGGCCTGGGCTGTTTCCCGTTTCCAAGAAAAAAAAACAAAAAAAAAGCGCAATTGGTCTCTCCCCAAGATTTCTCTCAGGCTTCTACTCGCTGTGCCCTTGTATTCATGAATGCCTTCTTCCAGTATCGGCCAAACCCTGTACTGTTCTCAGCCAAAACCTCAGATGACTTTGCGCCAACTGTTCCTGCAGATTTGCTAGTTGGTTCCTCAATTCTCCTTTGACAGAACTTCACAGAACCTCCTGCAGACTTCTTCAGATCGCCATGGAGGGCATGAGTCCTTCCAGGCTGGGTCACTCTCCAGAAGGCAAAGGACCCCGCTGTTCAGGTCTTGGACCATTTATACCCCCCCTGCTGATCACTCTCCTGACCAAGGATTGGCTGAGGCTGTATGAATAATCTGCCCCTTCCATCACACTATATTCCTGTAAATTTTCAGGAAAGTAGGTGGGCCTGCAGAAGCCAGAATATAACACTAAAACATGGTGACAGTGATGCTCAAAAATGCACTAAATTTACTTATACCTAGTGGGACCTAACTAGGAGGGTGCTATGCAAAAAAACTTGCATTTCTAGGGCCCATTTTACTTATCTAAATGTGGTTGCACAACGTGCTGGTCCCATGTCCTCCAACCCCCTTACTGCACAGAGGCAGGTTCCTTTATTTGGGTATAAAAGCAACAAAACGTCAGCATGATAGGTAAGGGGGTCCTCTAGACAATCAAGTCCTAATGAGGCTGAGTAGGCAACTCTACAGTCTTGGCAGTTGGTGTTGGAGACTTCCACTTGATCATCTCCACCATTACACTGAATGGAATTGCTGCCTTCTTCGCTTAAAACCAATACTAGAAGACAATCATAAGAAGGTTGTACCAGCCTAGTGCATTACCATAGGACTCTTTTATTGAATAAATCACCCTTGAAACATATAAGCTGCACCCCATGTGGTGAATGTCTTATGATGGGAATTCTTACATGTACTTGACTCTTTATCCTTTGAGTATATGATAATTTTATTTATTGAATAGTCCTACATTAATGTACTAGGCTGGTGTGCCGCCACCTTATGCTTTTGTTTCCTTTGGGTTTCCATATTGGTGCCTGGATAATACAGACATTGTTTTTTTTTCAGGATCCAGAAGAGCAAAGACTGGTGGTTGTGGGTGTCTGCGGGCAGGGGGCTTATCAGAATCTGGAGCCCCCTTTAACAAGGGGACTCCCAGATCCTGCCCCCCTGTTTGAAATGGTAAGGGGGTACAAAAGTACCCCTACCATTTCACAAAGAGTGAAAAATTGTTAAATAAGACTAACACGCTTTTGAAAAATTCCTTTATTAAAAATAAAAAAAAGATTCCAGTGGTGCTAATCCACTCTTGCTATCCAGCTCCACTGAGGAGACACTGCAGGGATCCCAACGCTGACGTTTCTTATATTAGGAGGGCGTGGCCACCCATCACCTGACCCCACCCCCTCTGACACTAGTGAGGGAAGCCAGGGGTTCCCCAATGACGTATGGGTGACCCCGCCCCCCTCTGATGTAACAGAAACCTGCCAGTCGACTCAAACTTGAAGCTCAGCTCTACTGACCACCAATGTAAGGGGCCATTGACTCCCGATCAATTGGTTTCAGTAAGAGCCTGAAAATTGTTTGAGGTTCCTCCTGGGCTAAAGGGGTTGAGAGGCTGATCTAGACAATTATGCAGATTGGGTCCCATGCACTGCAACACTTATGTTGTACATTGTTGTGTTGATATAAAGGCCCAATTAAAAATGGTATGAAATGCGCGGCAACACTGCCTTTGATCTGAGTGTTCTGATCTTCATGTTTCATGTCAGTGTAGACTTGCCACCTCATCCCTTTAACCCTGAACATGTATGAATTGCACATGTTCTCCACTTAAATTTCCACCTTAAACAGCCACAGAACGTGTGATTATGTGCTCGGGTGTAAAGGGGTGAGGTGGCAACTCTAGGCCAATGAATCGGACAGGGCTGAAGCCAGACAACTTGCAATTTTAAGGAGGTCAGCAGTTGCAGCTTTTCCACAGGTCTCAAATGAATGAGCCAAACTGCCCTGGGTTCAGGATAACTTCAAAGTTTGGGTGCCAAAACCCAAATCCATTAAAATAAAAAGAATCCAATTTCTGGTCTAATCAGAATTGTAACAAAAATGGGAGGGGGGCACATTACTGGGGAACGTACCAGTGCAAGAAAAAGTTGAAGGCATTCCATTTGTCTGAACAGTTCCTTTGTTTCTCTTAAACGTGCAAAATGGCTTCCTCTTCCGAGTTTATGCATACCGCCCCCTGATGAGGCTGGAGCTCCGCCTATTGGCTGCCCTGCACATGGGCTTGAAGCATCCTGGGGTATGTTTATAGGTGTCCCCCAGGGGTACTGGGAGCAGGTCATGTCAGATTGCCTCCAGGAAAAACAATGGGCCCCCCCAAAAAAAACTGGCTAATATAATTGTATTTTTGATATGCTTTATTAAAGATAATAAAATTGTTTTCAGAATTTGCAAGATCGTGGTGAATACTATGACTGCAGGTAAGAATTCAACCACTTGGCAAATCCGCTTGGGATCACCTACCTGTATATTACATATGGTTTATCTTAAAAAATGCAATATCTTAGAAGCTCGTTCTTCCAGATTTATTTGGTTTTAACCACTTCCATACCAGGCAAAATTATGGCATCCCCCCCCTCCTACATGTAAAAATCATGTATTTTCTAGGAATTTTTTTTTTTTTTGGGGGGGGGTGAAATACCCTAGGGAATTAAATTGCAGTCATTGCAACTTTTTATGTCTCTCGGTATTTGTGCAGCAATATCTTATCAATTTATTACTTCACGGGACACAGCGCCATAGTTAATATGGGTTATAGGGCCTCCTTCAGGTGAAGAATGCTGGCACTCCCCTATATAACCCCTCCTACTACTGGGAGTACCTCCCCCCCCCCCCTTTTTTTTTTTTTTTTTTTTTTTTAACCAGTGTCTAAGGTGTTGGTCACAAGTAAAGCTGAGCTCCACTGGAGCAATCCTTGTTGGGGCTAGCCATGCTGACTGGATCCATTCAGTGTCTCTTCTGGCCAAATTGAATGGTACCTGGGCCTCATCAAAAGAAACAAGGTTTTTGCTTGTTAATTCTTCTCTTTAGAGCAGGACCCTGGGATCCAGTACTTTTTTTGGTAGTAAGGCCATAAAGTTTTTTACTGGCAGGGTGCTGTTGCAGGTCCAGGATTGCGGCTTCCTCTAGGATCCCCTGCTCCTGAAGATTTAACGGAGCATACCATGAAGGGTGAAGATTGGGTCTGTTGGTTTACCACAGAAAACCCTGAGTCTGCTTCCACCGTCTGGTTCAAGAGGAAGACCTTGGACAGTCCCAGTGCCAAAAGAGAACTGGGGCAGGAAACCTGTGAACCAAAATACTAAAGCCTCCTCATGACGGGGCGCCCTGCTCGCTCGGGTAATGGAATGCTTCTACACTTTTCAAAGATCTGTCATTGTCAGGACAAATGGGTGGCTTCCTCAATTTCTCTAGGTTACAAACTAGAATTCTGAGAATTCCCGTCTTTTTTTTAAACTCAAACGTTTGCAGAGATCCATGGCAAAGAAAATCTCACTTTCTGGCTCATCTCTTGTCTTCGAAAGTGATATTGGAGGTTCCCACAGAAGATCAGGATTTTATTCCAACCTCTTTATAGAACCAAAACCAAACTGGTAGGCAAGACCCATTTTTAGATCTCGAGGATCTAAACCGGCACTTGCATATCTCTTCGTTTTGCATGGAGTCAATCCAATCAGTTGTCTACATTATTCAAGGAGAATTTTTGGCATCAATCGATATCAAGGATGCCTATCTCCATGTGCTAATTATTCCTGCTTGTCAGAAGTTTCTATGCGTCGAGGTTGAAAATCGTCATTTTTGTCTAGCCACCGCACCTCGAGTGTTCCTGAAGATCCTGGCTGCTCCTTTAGCCAGGTTAAGGGCTCCAGGGTATAACCATTTTGGCCCATCTAGATCTGCTTTTAGTAGATCAGTCAGTCACCTGTCTAAACCAAAGTTTAATCTCAGCCGTAGGCTACCTAGAATTCCTAGGCTGGATTCTCAACCTAGAAAAATCTTCTTTAACCACTTCCCGACCGCCGCACGACGATGTACGTCGACAAAATGGCACGGGCAGGCATATGGGCGTACATGTACGTCCCTGCCTTCCCGCGGGTCGGGGGCCTGATCGGGCCCCCGCCCGGTGCCTGCGGCGGTCGGTATTCATGCGGGAGCGATCCCGGACGAGGGGGGCGGCCATTCGTTCATGGCCCACCCCCTCGCGATCGCTCCCGACGAATAGGAATCGTTCGTGACATCACTTCCTCTCCTGTAATGTAAGCACAGGAGAGGAAGTGATGTAATTTCTCCTCCGTGTCGGTATTTTT